>JANIJG010014277.1:13801-49116 GCA_024611175.1 Megaceryle torquata
CCCTTCCCTTCCCTTCCCTTCCCTTCCCTTCCCTTCCCTTCCCTTCCCTCCCCTCCCCTCCCCTCCCCTCCCCTCCTGGCTAGGTTAACATTAATTAAGTTCTCCTTGGCTCATTTTGTGATGAAGATTTTTCCATTCACCTGATTAATCTAGTGCTCCCCTCCCCCACCACCCTGAAATCCCTTTTGATGTAGAGTGGATTTGGTTTGAATGTAGGTTGCTGGAATTGTGTACAGCATTGTAGAGTTTTGTGCAGTGGCAAATATATTAGAATATCTCTACCATTTTGAGGGAAATACCTTTATTTATGCTGCTCAGTAGTGCTTATTTTTAGCATAGGTTTTATAGTTACCCTGAGATAAATAAAACAGATAAGTCTTTTATTTTGTCAGTTATTTCCAAATGTTACTTGCGCACTGTGATAGCAAGACTGTGATTATTTTATTAGTTTATATGTATTTGTTCTATACTTACCCAACTTCTGTTTCTTCAGTCTTCAAGAGCATTCAGTCTCTCTGTGATGATAATCTGATCCTCCTCCCCATTAGGGTGATCACCTGGTTTGTCAGCAGTGTCTCCTAGCTTTGTCAGCTGTGAATTTCTTTGCACCATTCTTGTTTTTTGGTATCAAGATCAGTGATAAAAATAGTAGAGAAAGACTTGTTCAAAGACTGTGGACTGAATTAATAACTTTCCTCCAACTTAACACGTCTCTTCTGTGCTGTCTAGTGGCACATAAAGATTTCTAATAAATGCAGTAATTCTCTTCTCCAGCTGAAGTCTCCTGTTTAGTACTGTATCAAATGCTTTGTTAAATTAGATCCAATGCAATTCCACAGAATCATAGTTTTTGAGATGGGAAGGCATCTCTAAAGATTGTCTAGTCCAACCCAGCTCAGCTCAGGGTGTGCAGGATCATGTCCTTTTGGGTTTTGAGTATCTCCAAGGAGGCATACTCTGCAATGTCTCTGGGCAACATCTTCCAGTGTTCAAACACTGCCATGAAAAACAAAGAAAAGAAGTTTCTTATGTTTAAGTTGAATTTCCTATGTTTCAGTTTTTGCCCATTGCCTCTTGTCCTGTCACTGGCCATCACAGAAAGGAGCCTGGCTCTTTCTTCTTTACTTTCTCCATCAGGTATTTATACACACTGGCAAGATCCCCCTGACATTTCTCCAGGCTGAACAATCTCATCTCTCACAGCCTCTCCTTGTATGAAGAATGCTCCAGTCCCTGAATCATCATTATGGCTCTCCACAGGACTTGCTTCAGTATGTCCATGTCTCTCTTGTACTAGGGAACCCAGCACTGGATGCAGCACTCCAAGTGTGTCTCACTCGGGCTGTGCAGAACAGATGGATCACCTCCCTTCACTTTCTGGTAACGCTTCCTAAGGCATGTTTGCCACAAGGGCACACTGTTGGCTCATGTTCAACATACCACCACCCCTCTGTGTGCCCTTGCACACTTTTTTTCTCTTCTGCCAAACTGCTTTCCAGCCAACCAGTCCCCTGCCTGTTCTGGTGCCTGGGGTTGTTCCTGCTCTTATGCAGGGTTTGGCATTTCTCTGTTGGCCCATTTCTCCAATCCTCTAAGGTCCCTCTGAGTGACAGCACAACTCTATGGTGTTATCAGCCACTTTTCCCAGTTTGTTGTCATCAGTAGACTTGCTAGGAGTGCACTCAGTCCATCATCCAGGTGATTAATGAAGATGTTAAACATTGTTTGCCCCAGTATTAAACCCTGGGGTGGATCCTTAGTGTCCACTAGACTTTGTGCTGCTTATTGCCACCTTTAATTATGATAACTTTTTTTTAGAAAGTCAGAAAAAAATAATTAAGTTAGTCTAGTTTGATGTGTGCTTGTCAAATATAAGTTGCACTTTATCCAGGTTTAGTGCCACCTCTCCATCTTTAAGAGGTTTCTGATTGGAAATAAATACCAGGACCTGTATCTTGACAAGACAAATGTGGTGAGGTTCAAAGGCATGTTAGAGGAAGAAGTCTGTACTTGTGGGTTGAAGGAACTCTAGGATGCTACTGTCACATCAGATCTGTGGAATATGGTTCAGCTGATAATCTGTAGGGCCTTTCTGGAGGTTTTTGTTTTGTCCAGTATTATCAATAATAATAATATTTCAAATAAAAAGCATTTTTGAGCCTGCAGCTTAGTTTGCTAATCCTTACCTTTGGAACTGGGATTACTTCTGAGAAGAAGGGGTGTAGTTTTCATTTAGAAGGAATCTGCAGCGTAGAATAGTTGGAGTGCATGAAGATAAAAAAACCCCCACCTTTCTACACTTGTTTTCATTCCACATAAAAGGCTTTGCAATAGATATCAAACAAACATAATATCTCTTGTCTGCTGGGGGAAATTTAACATAAAAGCATCTGTAAGAAGGAAATTACATAAAAATGAGATGACAGAAGTAATGGAGATTTACATGAGGAGAAATCATCTCTCATTATGAGGTAATAAAATTCCTTATCTGGCTGTGTATTAGAATAGAATTCATCAATGAGTTTTCTGTTGGTGAAGCTAGATAATGGAAAGAACAAAATTTTCTTGCCTTTGGAGTTGGTAATTTCTACCCTTACTGCGTTGCTCGTGTGTTTCTGAACATTATGTGTATCACAAAAAAATAAACATATGTAATTCAGCAAAGCAAGGATTATTGATGTGAACAACGAAAATCAAAGTCCCTGCAGTTCACTGAATCACGTCTTGACTGAAAAAGAAAGCAGATGTTCAGGACACCTGGCGATCGGAAAATCAAATCTTTAACAATAGTTTGGGGCAATAATATATCCCGAGATACAGGAGTTGCCAAATAAATTGGATGTTCTGCAATACAATCTTAAATATGGTTCTCTGTCACTATTGTGAACTGTATTGGAAAAAGTTAACTATGGGGACACAGTTTCTGATTCTGCAGCTGATGATACATGAGTTTAACTCTAAGCATTGATTTCTCCTGAAGGCACAGCTAAGAGCTGCCTGCTTAACTAGGTCAACGTATTTTGTGGGATACAGTGTAGGGTGTTGGTTGTGTCATTAAATGGGTTGGGAGTGAAGCCATGTTTCCAAAGTTGAGCCCTTCTTTTGATTCCTCTTCCTATAAAATAAGATGGAGGGGAGAGTGGGCAGGGAGTTGTCTGCTATAATCTCTGTGTTTTGAAATTAATTTTCTCTTCTCTTGACCTGGGCTGAACTTGATGGAAATGGGGTTTCCAGGCTTGGCTGTTAGTGAACCACTACTCAAGGCAGCAGCAGTTGCTAGCTTTCAGGACGAGCTGCATGTCCCTGCTTGCTTCCCAAACCAGGACTGCACTCCCAGCCATGTTTCCTCTCCAGCCTTAAGCTCCTTGCTTCCTTCTACACACCCTTAAGCAACAGTTCATTCCTTGGCTCCTATTTTCACTCCTTCCTTTCCTATCTGCCAAAATGAGGACTGCAATCCTACTCCTTCCTTGTTAATTGCTCTTCTCCTTTCACCTCAGGGGTAAATACGATCTAGCCTTTCTTCCATCCTAATCCAATGCACTCTAACTCATTCTGCCAAATTTCTGACGTTTTAATTGGAATTGTGTTGGGTACTAACTGTATCAGGTCCTGATAGCCCTCTAGAAACCATGAGGGATTTATCCAGCAGCTCTTGTAGAAACTTCCATGCATCCACTGTCAAGAACGGCTGCTTCCACCTGCCCCACACATTCACCTGGAAGAGTTTTCCATACCACTCATGGCATGCAGACTATGGATCAGGAACCTCAGATCTTGACATCTGTTATATGGGACTATCAAGAAAACAGAAGGACTGGGATTTTAGATGTGACAGGTATATCTTGTGGAGTATCTGCATATGCTAAGAAAGAATATATGCTTGGTTAGAGAGAAGGAAATGAAGGTTTGTA
The DNA here is from genome assembly GCA_024611175.1 of Megaceryle torquata. Classification (NCBI taxonomy): domain Eukaryota; kingdom Metazoa; phylum Chordata; class Aves; order Coraciiformes; family Cerylidae; genus Megaceryle; species Megaceryle torquata. The sequence goes on from JANIJG010014277.1 coordinate 17,716, forward strand.
CATAAGTTGCAGGAATATGAACTGGGCATCCATAGTATTTTAGTTTTGTCCCATAATTTCCAACATTATATCCATTTTATCCATAAGGCATGAATTTACACTTAAAACTATTTGTCTGGGAACAAAAAAGAACTTGTCTCTAAAGGCAGTATGATCTTTTACAGGTGTATGAATCAGTAGCTTGAAGTGATCACTTTCTCTCAATGTCAGCCTTTAAGAACTATTCACAGCTGTTCTTTTTGCCTTTTGAAATATCTGAAGAAAGGTGTTTCTAAAAGGAATGAAGTAGCTGGTTCCTGATTTCAGTGACAATTGTGCATCAAACTTAGTCTGGCTTGAGAAACTCAGCCCTGTTGAAGAAAAAAAACTCCAAGAGTAAAGCATCTAGATGTTCAGTATAGTCTCACATTCAGAAAACTCAACATGCTTTGTATTCAGGTTATGCTTAGAATGGGTCAATTAAACAGTCAGTGGACATTTAAATAAGCAGTTAATCAATTGTGAGATCTCTGTTGATTCTGTTATGTTAGTGTGCTCTATAAAGAGTCTATAAATAGTCATTGCCTATGTCCACATGTAAAGTTTGTTGCTGATATGCTTCTACACTCAGGAGGCACACTCCTCTGAGCAGTCAATCTTTTATAAACAAAGTAGTGTGTGTGTCATGCAGAAAACTGATTAAAACCTGTGGCCTCTTGTGGTGTAAGATTAAATGCAAATCTTTCAGACACACTAGTAAAGCATGCCCAAATAGCAGGGAAACATGATTTTTCATATTAATCTTCGTAAAATCTCCACTAATATGTGTTCACAGAACTATTTTCAAGGAGGATGTGTCTGGACCTTGAATGCTTCTTTACAGTTATATTTTAGAGGTAAGCAGCATCTTTTTTAAGAGCTTTGAAAGAGAGAAGGTTTGGGAGAGGCTCTCTTTTGAGTTCAAGCTGGGTGATCAAGGCATTTGGGGTCATGTATAAGGTGCTGAACTAGGAACAAGTCATGTGAAGCTCACCTCTTCTCTGTTCTATCATCTTCCTGAAAGATGGAAGAGACGCCTCCTGCTCTTGGTTTTCCTTTTTAAACTTATTTAGCTTTGTCTATTTACACTGTAGCACCTTGGAACAGAGAAACTCAGGTCCAGTCCATCAAGATTACTTAAGAAGTCAGGTGACTTTCTTTTTATCAACTGTATCTTTCTAGACTGAACATAAAAAGAATCTAACTTAGATGACAGCAAATACCAGTCAATATTGAAGTTTGCTTGAACTGGATAGCTGTTTTCTATGTGTGGAGTACACCACAGCTGGACTCTCCATCTGCAACTTTAATGATGACTATGTGTAGAAGTGTCATTGTTTTACCTTTTAGAATGTATGCTAGCTTTATTTTAGACTTTATTGCTGATTAAAGGTCTTAGACTATATAAATACATTTATTCAAAAGCCATCTGGACATAGTCTTGGGTGACTGTCCCTAGCTGTCCCTGTTTGAGCAGGGGGTTTGGGTAAGACGACCTCCACAGGTCCCATTCAACCTCATCCATCCTGTGATTCTGTGAAATACAACAGGAAATTAGAGAAGAGCATGCAGAAGGGGAGAAGAAAACCTACAGTAGTGTGGTGGGTTAGAAGCACAAGCTGCTTGCTCATGCAGATGTTTCTTTCCCTGTGAATGCAAAAACCTTGGGGGTTTGCACAGACTGAGCTGTGAGGCAGCTCTGAAATGTGTTGAAGTGGCAATGGGGATGAATGCAGTGTGTTTTGCCTTTGGGTGGAAAATATGTGGGTAGCAGCTTGGGCCTTTAATAACAAAGTATATGATCCCAGAAGTGGAATCCCTCCCTCTCTCTGCCATACACTTGCCCTTTATTTATGCTCTTTGTGAGCTTGACACTGAAACTCAGAAAACATTATCTTACTCTAGTGGTACATGCCTTAATGGTAGCTGTAAGGCTTTTCTGCATTTTTAAATCTCTGTATTAGTCTAGCACAAAAATCCATTGTAATTATCCACCATAAAGGACAATTTTGACTCCTTTGGATTAACGTAACCAGTTAATTTCCTTACTCAATTTTTATGCCTTCCAAATTATTTAATGTTCACAGCCATATCCCATTTTGGAAGTTGTTTGGCCAGGTTAAGCACATTTGATGATTTTAATATTTCTGCATAAATCAAACTCTCATACTGTATACTCTGAAGTTACATCAGCTGGAGGAGGTGAAGGAAACTAAAGTAATGGATTAACATTCCCACCCCATGTGCGCTCATCTTTTTGCCAGATGGTTGAGAGATTTTGAATGTATTCCTGGATAAAAACAGTCCTGGTTGGTCAGGAATGCTTCTTATCTCCTTTCAAAAATCTATATGGCCCAACAGTGGGGATAGTTCAGGGGATGGAAGACAAGAATTTATGAGCAAATTCAGGAACACCTGAATTTTTGCCCCTGCTTCGCCCTTTTTCCTGTTATTATTGGTAGACTGCTCTCAGGGCTGGACCCTCAGAGGTACTTGCACTCAGGTTTTCTCCTTGGCACTTCAAGACGTTGACTCCATGGCCACTCCAAGCACTGAGTTGAACATGCAGGTTTTTTATGCCTCTGCAGGGAGAAGCAGCTACTTCAGAGAGGCAAACATGAACGAAACACACAGGGAAATTTTAAGCACCAGCTTAACAGGCCTCATCAGAGGTGGAGACTTAATTTACAGTATCTGTCAGCAGTTTTTCCTGAAGTAGGCTAGTTGCCTCAAGAGCAGAGGTGTAGTATTGAACCCCATGCATGAGTAACTGCTGAGATGCACTGAAAATATCCAAGATGACAGAGAGAAGAATTCAGTCATTACTTTTGCTTAATTGGGAGCAAAGACTCAAGGTCTTTCTTATCCTGGGAGGTACTACAGCCATGGATAATGTCTCCCTGACCTTTTGCTGGGTGGCTATCATTCTGCCCTTGGACTTTGAGCAGCTCGGCACTTAGTTCTGGTATAATTGCTGGGAATGGCCAGGGCAAGAATTGTGCATTGGGAGCACTCCCTGAGACTCGTAACCCTAGTGGTGTGGTGAAAGTGCATCCCAAGTGCTAACCCTGCACATGCAGGGTTAGGTGACTGTGGAGCAGCAACCTCCATCCTTGCCCTGTTGCCTGGCTTGGGTACACAACTTGGTAATGGGCACAAGAGGAGAGGGACTGGTGTCCCTGCATCATCTCATGTGGCAGATGGGGATAACACTGCTTTGCTGTTTCTCAGGGGTGCTGTAGGGATAAACAGATTAAAAGATTGTACGGTGTTTGGAGGTGTGCAATGGGGGCTTTAGAAGAAGTTAAGATCAATAAACTGGCAGCAGTACAAAAAAAAGGTCTCCTTCAGTTTAAGAACTGCAATATTAATGCTAGTTTGAAAATAGCATCTACCTCTTCCTAGTGGAAATGATTAAAAGAATTTTCATTTTACAGTTTTTGGAAAGCAAGCATTTCTGTCAAGGTAAAAAGTTTCTCTCTCTCTCTCTTTTATTTATTTATTTATTTTATTTTTTAAAGAGCAAGCTTGTGTTCAAATGCTAGGATTTTAAAACTCTATTTTCCCTCTTTTTTGGGGGAGGATGAGGCACAAAAAGAAGTCAGAACTGGCCAATGTTAAAAAAAATTTCCAGTGTGGATTTTTTCCACACTGATACTCCTTTATAATATGGGAAATTCACTTGTTTTCATTGTTTACTTGATGCTACCTGACAAATTAGCAGGAGCTGGCTTATGAGCTTTATTTCATGTCTTTCAGCTTCACATCTTGAAAACTGATGTGAGGAGAACTACTACAATCCTCAGAAGACTTAACAAGAGGCTTGTGGTCACTCTGTTTCATAGAGTGATGCTGTTACAAAGCAAATGTTATTTATTTTGTCATAGCTGTATGTGTAGTAAAGGGTAGTAACAGTCAAAATTATTTTTTGATTTCAACATCATAACTTTTATTTCCTACTCTTCTCTTTCAGTTTTATATCAACATCTAAGAAAAGGAAGTAAAGTAGTAGTAGTAATAATAATAATGCAAATTGCACAATTGGATAAAGTTGCCAATTTTTGATTAAGATCAAAAGCTGGACTTCTCTTTTTCCCTGCTATAATCTAAAAGCCATTAAGAAGGCTGCAGCCTTCCATATTTTTCCCCTTGTAACACTTATTTATTGTAATTCTCAGGGCCTCAAAGACTTGTGTTTGTTCTCTGTCACTCATTAGCATGTGTGGGATTGGTATCTGTGGGATTTCTCTGTTTAAAAACACAGTGTTTTCTTCTCCAAAGATGTCAAGCTCATGAAAGTGTTGATTTATTTTAATGGCATGCCTTGAAGTGGATGAATGATGAACATTATTCTTCTCTTTTCAGATTAATGGTCAATTACACAGACGTCATTTATGTACTTTATGTTTGCTCTGTTTCACCTGCAGTGCCCAAGCATAGTACAGGTTTCACTTACTGTCTTTCTGCTGACAGGGCACTAGGTAGTGTACTTTTCATGGTGCTAGTCAAATTCAATTTAACTTGTTCTTTTTAATCCTGAGAGGGTATCTGTAAACATGTCTAATTCTTATTCTGGTTCTTTCATCAGCACATCTAACAAACAGAGCTCATTTGCCTTAAGAGTTGAAAATGTGACTGTGCAGTTTTAATTTTGCCCAGCAACTTGCCCAGCACATTTTAATTTTCATCTAGAGAAACAGAAATTGTCTCCTCAGATATCTAGAACAGTGATTACACTGGAGTAAGGCAAAATGAGAAGCGTGCTCATTTTTTGTCCTGCATTGTCTTGGGAGATAACTTGCTCCCAAGTAGAAAGCTTCTTGCTTTATATGTCTTGTAGCATCTCTGATATTTTTAGTAACATGGGCTGTTCTTAAAACTAAAATGGAGACTTAAAAAAATGAATGAATGAATGAGCTGATCATCTGGGCTACATTTGTATAAGACTATATGATGAAAATGGACAGAGAAGGAAAAACTAATAGAAAACTGGTAGCTGAGGCTCTCCCTTAGGCTCCAAAATCAATGGTGAGGAGCCTGAAAGCTTGTGACCTGGTGGGTGAATCAGTTCTGGTTATGGTAAAATGCCCCAGAAACTGAGATGCTGGAATCTTTGATACCTTTAGATGTCTCAAAGGAAAAGTGTCAGGACGAATTCTGGACAAACTAAAGGCTTTCACTATAATTTGCCCGTAACTTGTTGGTTTTGACTCGTCAATAGTTTTCAATGAAAATCCATTTTATTGGGAAATTCCTCAGCAAGTGTGATAAGATCCATATTGAATTGTTGACATGATAACATATGAATGAGTAATAGCTCGTTGCTCAAGTGGATAAAAGGACTGGGAACATCTAGAAAAGGCTACGTTGGACTCTGCCATTCAATTGACGTATGGCCTGAAGAAAGCCAGGGTTGCTATTAATGACTTGTTGACTCCACTGAATGCAGGCCCGTTGAATTATTCTGCCCAAATGTTTTCACAGTCCTTCCTGTTGCTTTCTGTTTGTTTTTAATTAAATAAACTTTTACATGAATACATGGGTTTTACCCATGAGTTCATATGCTTCTATGCTAGCTGAACTCCTAGTCTCTCATGACATCATTTTATTCCTCATTTCAGCTGTCACTCACTGGGATCAGAGTGTTTTATTTGTCCTCTCTGGATCAGACAGGTGGAAGAGCACTACAATCCCCCTCCAGAGACTGCTTCCTAACTGAAGTAACATTCTCTCTCATGTCTAGCTCTGGAGCCTCTGGAAACAAATGCCAGCTGGGGTGCCAGTCACAGCAGTAACTGTAATCACTGATGATTCATAATCTGTCAATTAATAACATGATGGTCTAAACAAGTCTCACCTATCTTTGCATAAATATCCTTCCCAATATAGTGGTCCAGTTGAGGAGAAATCACACAACAGACAGGATGAACTTTGAAATAAATGTCCTGAAAATTAGGGCAGTGAGGGTGTAGAGCCAATAAGGGATCCTTAGGAACAGTAAGCTGGCTGTGTAAAAACCTCAAAGAAGAATCTAATATAAGTCAGCTTATTGCAGTGGTTTTTGTTTGTATTTGTTTGTTTGTTTGTTTTTACTGGTGACTTCCCTGTGTGCTTAAGAGATTGAGAAAGAAGCATGAACTTAAACTTTGACTAGATCTATATCTTTCCAAGGAGTAGATGGCCACAGCTTTCCCTCCTCTTTTCTCTGCTTGAAATGGAGTTTGCAACCTGGGCAGTGTTTGGGGACACTGCAATTTAGAGCACAACACTCTGTTATTTCACACCTGTGATTTTCAGTTGTGTAACTCTGAAAGAAGTGAGATTTTAGGATATCACAGATGCCAAATGAAATTTCCAAGAGTTAGATAACAAGGCAAGAGCTGTAACCACAGCCACAGAACAACTAGTGATTTGGCAGTTACTGATATGAAAGAACCTGGAGGTTTCAAAATTCACCTCTTGAGTCAAACAAGATATGGTGCGCAGAAGAACTTAAGATGTTAAGAGCTACCCAAATAAAATAGTCACTGTCCAGTAGCCCTGGAACTCATTAGCCATAATTACAACAGGGTTTACAGGTATGCCAAGAAGGCAAAGGAGATGAAATGTCCTTTTACCTTCAGAAGGGGAATAAATGTAATAGCATTCATTCCTTTTATAGATAATATGGCTATTTAGGAAGTCCTAAGGTACATGATGTCTTTTCTGATTAGATTTCCTGTGTAAGCAAAATGTTCATAAAGTTACATAACTGCATTTTTTCTCCTGCCTCATTGCTGGCAGCAGCAGTTCATGTTTCTGGAGCACTGCAAGCCTTGCTTCACCTCCATTTCTAGGTGACCTTACAGTGAGGAGAAAAGAGTAGAGAGAGAGAGTGGAAGTGAGGGAGAAAGAGTGATGCTGTTGCAATAAATCCGTCATTCAGTCTGTGTAACTCATGCACTTCCTGCCTTCCTCTTGCGTCCCTCAGGAGACCTAGGCTCCCTGTGGCCTGATGCTTCCCACCTGAGGTCATTAATACAATCCTGACACAGCGAAGGGGCTGTATTAATTTCCTTTACTATCCCTGGTGAACTGAGCTGAGAAACCAAGATTACCTCTCCCTCCAGGCTCAAACCCACTAGACAGCTCTTTCTCTCCTGCTTATGCTGCAGAGTCTCTCTTCCAGGTGAATAAAGAGCATCAAGTTGCGAGACAAATGTTTTGCCAGAAGAGGTCAGACAGGTGTCTTCTGCATCATCTTCTGTAAGCAGTGCAACAGAAACAACTGGTGGATAGCATTTTGAGCATGTCCTCTAAGTGAAAAATTATAGGGTAATTTTGCTGCCTCTGGAGTGGCTTATCTGACTTGCATATTCCTTTGTAGTAGAGCAAGACCTTGCCCTGTTTTGGTTTGGTTTGGTTTGGTTTGGTTTTTTTGTCAATTCAAAGACTGAGTTAGGGCAAGAGGAATATATTTCAAAGTTTATATATTAATTATAATGATTCAAAGTAAAAATGGATATAAGATTAGTTGTTTTCCTTAAGTAGCACTGTCCAATCTGATTAATAAGTACCCTTCTGCTGACCTCAAAATATGTTGTAAAACTTCTTCAAGATAAGGGTCAAAAAATGTACCAAGACATTTCTGCTGCTCTTTTGTTTGTTTATTCTACTTCTGCTCCAGTTCCCTTTGCTGCCAGTGGCTTTAAAATACAAATGAGCAAATTGCAGGTCAAATTAAAGAAAAAAGATTTTTAAAGAAAATGGTAGGAGCTCAGAAGTGGAGTGTATATGAAATCAAAGTTTTATTGTGCACAGTTCTGTAAGACAGAGACTCCCTCTCAACAGATTGATCATTGCCCCGCTGCGTATAGAGAGGCGATGTCCTCATGGCTGAACACCTTAAGGGATCTAGTGCACTTAGATAAGAGAGCTTAAAACTTCCCGTGCAAGGTTTAAAAAGTCAAGACCAAAATCTGTAAGCATAGGGAATGGTCAATCTGGAAATTAAGAAAGGGAAAAGAAGATAAAACAGGAGAAGAGACACTTCTTAAAAAGAGTCCAAAACCACCTTTGGTTTTCATCAATATTCTGTTAACTATTATATTGCATTTTTGAGTCACTTGACGTGGAGTGAGTGTGCATCTACTGCATGGCTCTGGGAGCAGTAAGGAATGACAAGCTCAGCACACTCTGGCTGTTCATTCTAAACGAAAGGCATAGATACAAGCTGTGCTGCAAGCCCTTTGCCCCCGAAATCAGGAAAAGCTGGTCTTTTCTTCAGTTCTGCCTCTTCAGGGAATCATCTGCAGCTATCTTTGAGACAATGCATGATGGAAGGGTTCAATCTCCTTCTCTTCAGTCTAAGACTTTCTCTGTAGTGCTGTTTGTCTCATTTTTTGTCAGCAATCATAAATTTTGCTCAGTGTATGTGGGGCACTCGCTGCAGACAATTTAGAAACATCAGAGGAAAGAAAGGAGTTGGCGGTGTTTTTGAATTCCCATAGTTGGTTTTTTTTGTTGTTGTTTCTAATGAGTAAACAAGAAAAACAAGCCGGGTGTTTTATTTCCTGATGAGCACAAATATTTGTCCAAAATAACTTAAATTGTTTATTAACATGACTCCATTTGACCATTTCTTTTTTAGGCACCATATGAAAGCTTTTATTGCTTCCATGATGGATACTTGTCATCAGTTCATGTGAATGTTTTGGCAAACCAATGGACGGATTGTTCTGCTTGCTGGGATTGTGAAATAGGAATATCCGTAACATGACAGGGCATGAAAGAGCCTGAAATGAATTAAGTCTGTACTTTAATGAATGGGCTTTTCATTTAGTGGATTCTTTATAAACAACTGTGGTTTAGTAAATCCAAAGGATGGTTGACACATACATTTCATATGGGTGGGTACTGGCAGACTAGAACTGATGATGCATCATTCCAGATGGACCATTTTTATGCAGATAAGTACTTCAGCTGAAGGTCTGCTCTGGTGTAGAGCCAATACAATATGTACCATGTTTAATCTGATTATCTCAATTTAAAACCTGGACAGAGGAGAACATTCTCAAGATGAATACTCCAGGAATCATCCAACCAACATGGATGTGTCAGCCTTCACTGTTAAGAGGGCAGGTTTCTACCTGCTGAATTACTTGCTATGTTGGACTGAAGGTAACTGAGACAATGGATATTCCATTCTGAAGGTGGAAGAACTGAGCAGGTATATACAAGTAAAACATGCGATATTGCCTAGTGCTTCATTCAAAGATGTGAATTTATTCAGATGCAGATTCCCTCTAGGCAAACGTTGCACCTGATTGTTTTTTAAGTTTTAAACTATAAACAAAGATAACATCTACAATCCATCCTTAAGAGAAAATTAAAGAGATCAGTATCCGAATGTGAGTGTGATGGAAAATGTTGTGACTGTGCATCTGTTCTAAGTATTTGAAAACACCAAATTTTGCTAAGAGAACTGTGCCAAAATATGCGGGTCATTAGAAAGCAAGATCTCTAAGCAAGCACAGGCAATGAGTTGGAACATTTTGCTTTGCTGATCTTTTCAGGAAGAACAGCAGTTAAGGGTAAATGTACTTTTTGTTCCTTAAGGGCTTACTAATACACTTGAAATAGAACCTGATGTACATCTAGCCATCTAATTTCTCATGATGATGTAGGCTTATGCCACTTTTTGCTTTCAGATGCATCTCAGAGAGTACCACCAGTGTCCATGTGCCAGTTTGCATGAGAGGAGTTCAAGGTGACTGACACTTGCTGTGTGCTCCTGTTCACATGAGAGGCTACTGTAGATAAGTCCTATAATCACAACCCCATATAAACATCTGGAATTCCTCATTGTCCTCAGGTTCCTTGGAAAGTCATGTACATCCAGTGCTAGTCTGGGAAGATGTTTTTGTGGGATATGTGGCAAGAACACTCCTACAGATATCTGTGCTCCTTTCCTGGAGCCACTTTTTATTGTTGAAAGTACCAGTGTTATTTTCAGTCCCTGATGATCCTTTTGTGTTAGATTTTGTATTAACCAGCTGTTAGTCATCTCGTTCCAGCTAGAGACACTGACTCATACCTGTAGAAACACCTCCTGCTGCTCGGTGAGGCAATGGGCTGTGAACAAATTTACCGTCATCAATCAAAATTATTTCACAAACTTGTTCCTGACTTTTGTTGACCCTACATGTTCAGAGCTTGAGAATGCAAAACACAAGCTCTGTATCTCAGGCCGGAAAGTTTGGATAAGAGATACTGTTCCTTTGCACTCAAGTATGAGTATAATTACAACCAGTTTGCTGGTGTGACTACTTAGGTAAAATATAAAATCCTTGCATATGTAAACATAAACTCCATCTTTGCAGATCTTTTAACCTAATTAAACAGGTGGGTGAATGTTTACAGGAAGAGTGCATGAGAAGATGTGAACACAACAGAAGACAACTTCTCTTGTCTTTTTTTAAAAATGCTCAGATTTTTCACCCCATCATTTGCAAAGCTCTTTCTGGGCATCATAGCAGATATACCTAATGTGAAGGTAGGTTTATCATGTGCTGAAAGGCACCAGCCAGTATATTATATATATTAGAGTCTGTTAGTGCATCAGTGACCCAATGAGTGTGCAGTAAACAGATGCATACCCTGGAAACTTTCCCATGTCCCTATGTAAAGTCGGACTTTCCATTTGCCATTCCCATCTCCATATGTTATATCTGACTTTCCATTGTTAATAATAAATCATTATGATAGCTAAGGGATGGAGCATACAGCATTCAGTCAAACGAGTATTTCCAGCATCATTTAACTATGGTAAGGAAGGGGTTAACATGGAAATTTGATGCCAGAGTAGACCTGATAAGGGAATTTATCAAGTTTAGCAACGCTGTCCATTCTGGTCTGACCATGATGTAGACTGGCACTAAACTGAAGGTTATTGACCTGACCTGGTTTGCATCTGACGGTGCTGATTTTGAAAGCAAATGACTTCTGGTGCCTACAAGATCAGAAGGCTTCCAGTTTCTCATCTGATAAGCTCTGGCTGCCCTTGTTTTTCAGATTGACTTGTGCAAATACACCCCTAACAATTCCCACAGGTCAGGTAACTGGAATGAAAGGGGCTGCTGAAAGTAGCAGTTACTGAAATCTGGCAGAGGTCCCCTCCGATCGAGCAGGACACGATGAATACTTGCACGTGCATTTGTTATGCACGTCTGCTCCCACTCAGCCTGTGAGAGAGGAAGGATCAAGCAGCAGTCATATAGCACAGGGTGTTGAAAAGCTAGTTCACACATCTAACTCTCTCTGACCTCAAATTTTAGATTCCTAGATATTACCAAGGAGTCTTTCCCCTTAAGCAGTGGCCTGTAATGATGCCAAGAGCCATGCAAAGTCAATCTGCTCTGTAATCCCCTGTGTGTCACTTCCAGTTCTCCCCCCACTAAGTGTCTGGAACTGTTGCAGCCAGTGGCAGTTGAGGAGGATGAAAATGTGGCTCCTTCCCCCAGCTACTGTTGACCCATTGCATTTTGAGCTAAGCTGTCCTGGATGACTGAACTGCAATAACCTCAAAATACAGGATTTCTGCATAGAAATAAAGCCAACTGAGCTTTGGTTTTTCTAAGACCTTGATCTGCTTTACACCTGATGTAATCAGGGTAACTTGATATAACCAAGGTAACATTGATGGTAATTGGAAGGCAGACAATCATGTTGAACATGGTCTCTTATAATGCTGCAACAATCTGTGGTAGTTTGCTAGGGGTTGCAATGGACTAGCTGCTTTGGCTAAACTGACAGGTGATCCCAGCCAAACCCAACACTTTCTGAGGTACTATAATTCTTTTTAGCCCATGCATATTTTTTTTTTTCTGTCAGTAGAACTGAAAACACATCTTCAGAACATTTTAGCTAAATTTTTACAAATATTTAATTGATTTAAATTTATTTGTGAGAATATTTCCAACATATTCTGTAAAGAAAAAACAAGCAAACAATCAATCTTTGTTTAAACCACTGTTCTGAATTCTTTCCAGTGCATCTTAAGTAATGGAGGTAAAAATGTTCTGCGTAATAAGAGTATTGAGACAAACTTGTATGTGTGATGCTGCAGGATTATTATTTTTTAAAAAATAATGTAGAGACTGATCTCAGCTAGATATCATTGACACAGGCTTCTTGTGTGAGCTGTAAACTGGAAATAAATCTGCAAGAATAAATTACATGCTCTTCTACTCTGCTTGGTCTTCTGAAGAATGCATTTGATGATTGTTCAGTGTGGAGAAGAGAAGGCTGTGGGGAGACCTTATTGTGTCCTTTCAGTACTTACAGAGGGCCTGTAAGAAAGATGGGGACACCCTTTTTAGCAAGGCCTGTTGTGACAAGACAAGGTGTAATGGTTTTAAACTAAAAGTGAGTAGATTTAGACTAGATATAAAGAAGAAATTTTTTACAGTGAGGGTAGTGAAACACTGGCACAAATTGCCCAGAAAGGTGGCAGAACCTTCATCCCTGGGAACATTCAAGGTCAGGTGGGATGGAGCACTGAGTGACCTGATCTAATTAAAGGTGTCCCTGCCCACTACAGGAAAGTTGGTCTAGGTGACCTTTAAAGGTCCCTTCTAATCCAAAACATGCTATGATTCTATGATTCTATGATTCTGGTCTTAGGCCCTTGCTCTTGCTGTGCCAATATCAGTCACAGGGCAAGCAGACAGATGAGTAAAACTGTTCTTGAATGGCATGGAGCTGAATCGATAACAGGCAAAATGATCCACTGCACCCAGAGAGTATCAGAGCCATTTCCCTGGACAGTCAGAAGACTGAGGCCACATTTGGCAGTGGAAAGCTTCTTTCTGATTGTTTCTATGAAACTGGGTTGGCCTTTTGTTTATCTGTTTCCCTAGTGATCTTCTGTTGTTTGTACTGTACATCAAAATCTGAATTATTTGGGAACTATTATATGTGTCTGTTTCCACATGCTTTGTCTTCCTCTCTTCTTTGCTTTTTCCCCACCCCACCCTCTTCCCTCCATCCTGTCAAAACTGCAACAACTTACGTTTTACAAATTGGGCAGGTTTTGATTTTAGCAGAATTTAATATAGTAAAAAATTTTGGCTATCACTAAATGTGTCCTCTCTTGTGCTGCCTAGCTTGGGGATAAAAAGTACCTTCACCTTGACTCTTCCCTCTGTTCCTGGCCCATAAGTTATTAATACAAGACAATATATTCCCATTAGTTAAAACACCTCTTTATCTTTTAGGTGTACAAGCAGTGTCCTTTCCTCACTCTCTGTCCTCCCCCATACCAAAACAAAGCAAAGGTCAGCGGGACTGGAACGTACAAATTCCACTGCCTCCCTCCTCAGCCATGAATCCCCTTCCCTCCTGCAGGGAGGTGAGCACCATCCACACATCATTTGAGACAGGAACAATATAACACAACCTGTTTTCAAATTTTCTAAATATTTCTCAACTTCAATTGCAGGCTGTTGTCTTCATGCTGTAAATTTGTGCCAAGAACTCCCCAACAGCATTCTTCTCTGCCTTCCCAAATCACTCAAAGAGTAAACAAATCTTTCCTTGAGTCATTGATTTCTGTAAGAAAGCATTTGTGTTTATCACATATGAAGAATGGCTAGACTGCACATTTTACAGTTTGCAGCTCTCCAGTGAAAGACATAAGATCTTTGACAGCACAGAGCTCCTTTCTCCTCTCTGTATTTCCATCTGTGAACAGGACTTCTCCTTCCCAGAGCAGCCAGGATACTGCCACACTGAGTAGCAAACAACTGCCTGGCAGTTTTCTAACCCCTTTCAGCCCATAATGCTCTGGGACATATTGTGCCATCTATAACTGGTTTTACTGTCTGAATGAAAAGCTTTTTATGTAATAAACAGTGTACACAGTGTAGCTTCACAGGATAATATGATCCAGTTTGCAGTGAGCCACACTGAACGGCTCAGGCTAGACAGGAATGTGTTAAATTAGTACTGGAACAATTTACCAGGCACTAGAATTAATTAGGAGAGGATTTTTATTTTTTTTTAATCTATGCTAAAAAAATGTAAGATGGTTAGCACTTAGTAATTAAGTTGGACCATAGAAATTTTCAACTCATCATCAGAAGTACTTAAAGTGATGTTGGTATATGCTAATATGCATCTGTGAGGTCCTGTACTCATGACAGTAGCAAAAGTTTGCTCTGACCTATATAAGCGCATTTGTGCTTGACTATGTCTACATTTTCAGCAGGCATAATTTTTGATTGCCTCCATTTATTTCTCACTGCTCTAGCAATGTAGCACACTTGTTTGCTTTTTTTTTCCTCTGGGTCAAATCACCATCACTTTCTACTTTTGTAAAGTGCTATTGGAGCAAGTGTCCTACCATTTGGTATTTGTGTTTCAGCTCTCCCACTCTTTGCTGAGCTGTTCCAACACAGAAAGCACGATTCAGTGATTAAAGCAAAGACAGAAGGTTAATAGACTCTGTTTCTGTTTCTCGATAGGGCGTTAGTAGCTGTCACATAAAACTTGCAAACAGCTTTTTAAGTTCCTTGAGCCATGCTGTAAAATGACACTCTGCAGTGAGATGTGATTCAGTCTTCAGGTGCTCAGCATCAGTCAGATAGAGCACAGTTCATTTCTATTCAAAAAGCTTGTGTACCTGAAAGATCATTTGATATTTTGTCCCTAGCTGTATCACCTGTTTTAAAACACATACTATCTCTTCTTACCACCTTACTTGTATTTTTGTGCTAGTTTATAGTGCAGTCAACATAAAGAGGTCAATGTACTTTCTGAGATGTGGAGAGCTCATATTATCCACAGGTCTGAAACCACTACAGCCTGGTGCCTGAGGTCTGAAAATCTGAATGTGTATGTCCTAATTTTGGCACCCAGATTCTGAGGCACCCATGCTAAATGTCACCTGATAATTATGCCAGTTGGTCCAGTTGCCTCATAGAAATGGACTATCACAAAGCTTAATTTGTCATCTTTACAAAATGTGTCAGGGTAGCTATATATAGCTGATATACTGATATTAATAATTATATTATATTAATCATCCCTGTGGCTACGGAATAGTTGTTTTGCAAAATTAGCTTTTCCAAAGCAAAATGGCTGAACTTTGCTTAACATTTATTTGGTTGATTCAGATAGATAGAAGCAGAATAGTATTTCTGCATGCTTTACACTGAGCCTGAGGGAAAGGCTGACAGAGCCTGCATTCTGGTCTTCATTGACAAGATCTATTCTGAACTCTGGATGCCCCTTCACCAGTGGTCCTGAAGTTCCCAGTCACTGTTCGTAGCACATGTTTCAATGAGATCAGTCACTGCAATAAAGCCTATTTCTAGTGTCCATTAACAAGAATATTTTTCTGTCACCACCTGAACACGTGTGTGAAGAGTGATAGGGAATACTATTACTTTACTTTAGAGGACTCTGAAGACCACCAACAGGCAAGCAAGACAGGACATGACATTACAAGCAGAACTTATGCTAACTTCTGGGTGTGTGAACAAGGACTGGATCCAGTCACTATCTATCTCAGGCTCTGGAGATCTGGAGCACCAAGTATATTGAAGACATACTGAAGGCATACTGCAGATCTGAATTTGTTCATTTTAGGCAATCTGTGTGGGTCAAACAGAGGCAGATCCAGGTCTCCCAGAAGGCACAGCAACCATTTCCAGACTCTTGGAGACAAGGTATTCTACCATCCCTTAAATGTCTGAAGTTAGGCAGTGAAGGGTAGATGTCTGGCTTAGAGACATTTGGACCAAGCAAAACCTGCAATGTGGGCAAAAATTTCAGTCACGAGGAACAGAAAGTTTACCAGTGTATGGTGGCCTTTTAACAGCATGCACTTCAAGGTTTCTCTCCCAGTATGAGCTAATACAGGGCTGTGGGCACTGTGGGCTGTGAAGGCAATTCCTTTTGAGGCACTCTGCTGCTAAACCTGCTCAATAACTCTCCAGAGGAGCATGAAGACTGTTTTTACAGCTGAATACCATGTAAGGGTTGAACTACGGGCCTTTCATCTTAGAGATTGCTCCCTAACATATGTTTTTGTTATGAAGAACAAGGTCAAATCTTCCAAAGTTCAGTGTTACATAGCTAAGAGTTTTCATAGGGCTTTAGAAAAACAAAAGAATCTACATTATTATAAAAACAGCTCTTATATATAATGAACTGAAGTAAATATATTGTGGTTTAACAGCTGATTTGGAGACTACTTTTCATGGTTCCCATAGTTTCAAAGCCCAGGAGCACACAGACTTTTTTAAGAAACTAAACAATTCTAACAGCGATGGACAATTTCATGCAGGCGTTGAATTGGCTGTTCAGATGAATAGTTCCTGTGTTACAGATCTTGCTTCTCTGCTTTCTGTCTCCTTCAGGAAAACTGCCCGTGCAGAGCTGAGGCAGTCCTGTTAGGGAGTGATCAATATGCTGCCACATACCATCCGTAATTCTGGAATTTACTTCTTCCACCCACAGCACCGTGGTTTCACAATATGCGTTCTTGTGCTGTAGCAGAGACGGCCTCTTTGAGGCATGTTTTTCTTAGTCATGTGGATTTGTCAGATCCAGCCTTTTTTCCTATCAAATGAGCTTTTCAGTGTGTGCTCGGCATTGGATAAGCACAAAGGCTCACCTAATCAGTCCAAATGACTCTTTAAGGAGGCTTTTAATGTCTGTAATTTACTGCCTGTGTTTTCTTTTCTTTGAAGCATACCTTACTTGCTTGACACCTGTTCTGAGTAAGAATGATGGTGTGGTCCTTTATCAGCAGTGAGCAAAACTGGATTTGAATGCTTGTGATGCAAAACTACACTGACAAAGGGACTGTGCAGGAGTAGATAGATTAGGAAAACCTGTGGGACAGTATAAGGAGTTAGTAGGTGGGCAGTGTGGCTCACTGGATAGGTGTGAAGACCCACTAGATCTGGCCCAGTCAGACAGAGCCTGAGTGGACCAGATCTCTGCTACACTCAGTGGCACTACAGCAGTTTATGAAATGTGTGTTGTTTTCATTTTTTAATATCCTGTTCTCCAGTGACCACCCTGACTAGACAAATTCCTTTTTCTGAGGGTGCATTTCCCAGCTGTTAAATGTCAAATTATACAGAATAAAAAACCTACTGATAAGTCGTTGGTTTGCTTCCTGCAATGATGTTATTAATTAATGAGCAGTGTTATGTGGCCATGCCACCCTTTGGGGCTTAGTCTCCCTGTTGTACTACTGGTTAGTTACAGAATAGAGACCATTCCATCTTGAAAAATTGCTTTCTCCTCTAAAGTAGACTATGTGTGTGAGAAGAGCGGCATCTTGTAACACTGCTTTAATTCTTCAAAAGATTGTGAATTTTGAAAGGACTATAACACAGTTTGTTCACTTTCTAATGTCATATAGGGAGAAGACTTGTGTCCAGTGGACTGCCAACCATGTAGTATCACTTTGGACAGCTTCAGCCTTATGTCAGGGAGTCTTGTGAGGAATGATCTTGCTGCTGGTATTGTGACCCTTTGCTGGCAAGGCTGACCTCTTCATCATGGGAACAAGGAGCACAACACAACCTGTTTAGTATGCTGCCTGGGGAAGCTTGGTCTAAGTTAGTCTGGAGGCATTCACTGCTACTCTGTGCTCTGTAGTCTGGGCTTGTGTTAAATACAGGAATAGCAGCTGGAAGAAGAGGGGCAGAAGAGGGAACCTGAGGTAACAAGAAGACAATACTAGTCAGATACACTGTTTTTACTGGTTTCAGTCAGTTTTCCCCACATTTCCACTAAAATTCTGTTTGAAAAACAACTCGTTCCTTTTTTTCCTTCTCCTGCTGGGCTTCTGATTACAAATAGAAGTGTAAGCATGTATGTGGCCCTCTTGAATCACATTTTCTACATAGCTGTATTGAATTGGGATCTTCTAAACATGGCAAGGCCTTTTCAGAAAAGTTTGTTTTGTTTTGTTTTTTTTTGCTAATGTTTCCCATCAGACTGCTGCAGGCATTCAAAAAGTAACTGTTTAAATAATGGAGAGAAATGCCAGTGCCAAACAGAATGCTGAATTCCTTGAGGCCACAGGTTAAAAAGAGAAGGGTTTTGGAAGCCAATTTAAATCTAAGCAGGATTTTTCTGGTGTGTTATTTCCC
This sequence comes from Megaceryle torquata, assembly GCA_024611175.1. Lineage (NCBI taxonomy): Eukaryota > Metazoa > Chordata > Aves > Coraciiformes > Cerylidae > Megaceryle > Megaceryle torquata. The sequence goes on from JANIJG010014277.1 coordinate 35,889, forward strand.
CATTTGTTGTCTCTTCCCTAATATTTAACAGTGCTTTATTGATTACAGTGACAGATTTGTACTGCAAATGAAAACTGAAGGTTACTTTTTTGTCCCATAATCAGTGGCTATACATATTTAATTTATATATAAAATATATCACACTTATTTCACAAATTATTGCTTGAAGGAATCATGTCCTAGTACAGTTGACTGTAAAGGCAAAATGGTGTTAATAATTTTTTAAATAATAAATCTGCATATCTGAGTAAGTTCTCCACTGAGATATGTAGAAAGCCTCCATTACTGCTGCATTACCAGCATGTCTGAACTTAGTGATGAACTCAGCTTCACAAGTGTTGCAAGTTCTCTCTGAGTCTGCAGTTAGATCAGCTGTCTCTTCCCTGCTAAAGTGAGAGTACTTCAAATCTTATCTGTGGTAAGTCTCTTTTACATTTAGCTGACAGATGCAGATCTCTTTTGGCTTTTCAGATTCCCATCTGTAGGGAGCACCGTAACGTTCCACCTATCCTCCTGCTTCCCTGTCCCATTCCCACATGGGGCTGTTCTCCTCTGGGATTTGGACCACCCGTGCATGGAAAAGCTCATTTCCCAGCTGTACACACACCGCTAGGATTTTTGCCTCTTAGCTGAAATTTTCATTTGAGTGGGGAGGATTTATGACACTGATATCAATTTGTCAGTGTGTAAAGCTTCCACGCAGTTCACTTCTTATCAACTGACCCATTCCTATGAATAATTGTTCATTTGCAATTTTCAACATATTTCCCTTCTCCTTCTTTTTATTTTTGCTGTTGCCAGAGCTTCTTGTATCCATCTGAATGTTGGCAGCAAAGCTCAATTCCATACTCCTTGATACTCTTAATTCTACAGCTATGTGAAAGCAAGACACATCCATGCCACAAAGGGTCTCAAACACAGCCACTCTGGTCCTTAATGCCTGACTGAATTTGCCACCCAATTCTACAGTGCATTTAAAACCATATCCATGTCATTCCCTCTCTGACCTGTGGAACTGGAGGGCTATATGTGCATTTTCTTCAGCACAAGTATGTACCACTACTTCTCTGGATTTTACTAGAATTTTATACACCAGTGCTGGTAATTCTCAAACAAATGTGAAATTTCACTGAAACATGGAGTCAGGTTTGTCTATCAAAACTTGTTTTCCCTTTGCACTCCAGTCTTGTCACAAACTTCAGTTCCAGCTTTTCCATAACTTCCAGAAACTGATGTCAGCTGTAGTTTAACAGGTGTCTTCACTTTTTGTACTAATACAACACTGACTGATACAAAAATACTTATCTCCACTTAAAATTGTTTAATATTCTTCCTTCTTAGTTGCAAATTGACTGGAAGTATTCAATCATTATCAGTCATCTTGGTTTTGATTTTCCTCAGTGGTGGGAAATTATCTTTCTGGAAACAAAATGCAAACACTATTGATTGGGACTTCTTTATAATTCGGTCATGACTCCTGCTTATGAAGCAATGACAAGTGGTACAAGGGGAAATGAACCATTCACCCATGTGGTGTACCTGGGAAGATCAGCTCATAAAGCTGTCATCTAAAGTTTTAGAAAAATATATTTCACTAATGGCTGTATATTATTCAATACCGTACTCTTTGAATTCTTAGATTCATTTCATTATAGACAGGTACATAAGATTAACTACTTTTGGCCTGTCTCAGCAGACTTTATCAGGACTCTGCTCGAACTGTGTACACCTGAGTGTTGTTCAACATTAATAACTCTAAGTTTTGAGACCCACCTGAAATAGGTCTGGGGTGTTTGTGCTTTAAAGCAATAACACTGCTATTAGAAATAACTAGTAACACTAAAAATAAGGAATATGGTAGCACAGGAGGTGATGTTTTCCAGCTGATATTCTTCTGCTCTTCATTTTGCCCCAAAGCCTTTTTCCCAGATTCTCCCTCAGTCTCCCTCATAGATACTCCTGTTTTTTTTCTTACTCCTCCAGTCATATTAGTAGGTCAGTGCTGGGCACTGTAGGGTGGGCTGATGGTGCTCTCCTTGTCTGGAAGGACCTGCTGCCCAGGTCTGTGTGATCCCCCTAAACTCTTGGGAAATACCACACTGCACTTCCCAGCAGTGCTGGGCCACAGCTGGGCTGCAGTGGGCAACATGGACATTTAACACAGGGTACCAATTGACATCTGCAAGTGGGAAATGTAAAACATGTTGGTCTTCATTCCTTAGCTATAAATAATAACTAATTCCTTCAAAAACTGTCTATATCCTCTCTTTCATTGTTCTTTATTTCCTCTGCAAATTACTTGCAACAATAAAAATGAAGGGATGCCAAATTTGTGTGGCTCTTCAAAGTAAATTCTTTCCTTGAAATGAAGTTCATTTGAAAATTCTGTCCTTCCTCCCCAGCATTTGTGCTGGCCAGATGGGATAGTGCCGTCCTTCAATGTGAAGCCATCCTTAAAGAAAGGGACCAGAAACTTTATGTCTCCCTCCTGTCTTACAGAAATTTTCTCTGCTGTAAGACAAAAATTTTCTCTGCTGTCTTCTCCGGGTGGAGTCCCTTAAGGCCATGTGCATAATAAACTATTCACTGGCGGTGGCTAATGTCTTACTCTCTGGAGACAGTCACTGCTGACTTCCCTTACAGTTCTGTCCTCAGGTTCCTTGGAGTTTTCTTCCTTTCTCCTTAACAAGTGATAATTATTTCTCCCTTAAACTCCACAGTATCCTATGGTGGATTTTAGCATCTTTTAGTTTCCCAGGAGGGATATGAAGGGTCTATGAGTAAAATGCTTTGCTTGCTCTTACCCAGGAGATTACAGAGGGGGATCAGATAAAAGCAGGGATTGAATTCTCAATACTTTGCCATTGTCAGCAGCAGGGCTCTTTTGGTAGAAAATAGCTTTATCCATATGCGGTAGGGTTTTAAAAACTTTTCCTAGGCATTAAAAAAAAGGAGGAATCAAATTCTTTAGACATTACTCTCTGCTGCTCTGAAGTTCCTTTTCATTGCACTGCAGACAGAAAAGGGAAATAGAGTGACTGGATATGCCAACTCCTATATAACATCCTATAATAATGACTTATTCTATATTATCAATAAAAATAACATTCTATAATAATAACTTTGGTACCTGGACTTCTCATACACTTGAGCTCATGTTCCTTGCTTGCCCTGATGAGGAAAATATGATGTCTTTGGAAAAGTAAGAAAGAACTGCAGGTCAGGCCCTTAATTAACCTGTAGTGGACTTGCCAGAAGTGTGGTACTGTGGACAGATTCCCACGTACACCAAGGGTCCCTTGAGACACTGTGAGCCTCTTTCATTCCCCTGATAGATTTAAACCAAACTCCAAGTATTTAAACTTCAAGAAGCCACTAAGACCTGCTTGAAAGCAGCTGAACGGAAGGCAGTGTTGTGGGCAGCTATCTTGCAGGAAGTTTGTGTTTAGACACTGCACCAGCTGCAGGGTTTGAGCCAAGAAGGTGATGTGGAGGACGTGGCTGCCCATCAGCTGTGTGATGAACAGGCACCTGCAGCCTGCCTGGTGATTGAGGTGGTTTGGCCCACTGTGCTGTTCAGATGCTGTGTGGTGGTAGGAAGCTGGGATTTGCACTGGCATCTCAGTTCCTCTGTCATTTTAGAAATTGATCATTGTGAACATCATCCATTCTAAATATTTTTGAAAAGTTACAGTGAGCAGCCTTATAAACTGTTGGATTGTGTTCACAATTAATAAGGAGTGCCTGAAGGATAAAGATGGCTTTTTCTTTTTCCACAACACCGACTGAACTCTGATAAAACACATTTTTCCTTGTTTCTCTTGATGTACCCTTATATTATGAGATGAATAAATAACACAGGGGGAAGTAAATGAGAAGATTTCATAGTGATAACCATGTGCATGCTTTAGTTTTCCCTGTTGTTTTGCTTCACTCTATTACCTTCTCTAAAATGAATATGTACAGTTACACATCTGTGCTCTCTCACAGTATAAAACAATCCTTCTTTTCCAGATGAAATTTTCTTACCACATAAAGTTGTTCTTCATTCTTTTTGGAAATGTCTTGAGAAATGCAGAATTGTGCTAGGCAATCTAGAGATGGTAGATGAAATCATGTTAAATGTCTGTGTCTGCTTGTCTTAAGTGCCAGTACTTCTGCCCGGATCTGGATAAGTTATAGCTTAACCTCAGAATTTCACTGCCAGCCCTTCTACTTACTTTTACACTTTCTCCTATTAAAAGTTATTGATTTCATGTTCTTATAATGACCATTATGCTAGGGGCTGAACTGGGTGACTCTGGAAAACAGTTCTGTTTCTACTGGTAACAAGACTGTGATGGTAGAAGGTCGGGTTGCTCAAATTATCAGTAAACTACTGGTGCATACTCCTCATGAGCTACAGGGCAGCCAGACCATTCTCAGTAACGGACTGAGTGTGCCTGGCATGCTCCTGCTGCCACCATACTGTCACAGCTGGCCTTTGACATTTTTTTTTAGTGCTTATGGATATGGTTTAGTGGAGGATTGGTCAGTGTTAATGATTGGAATTGATGATATTAAAGGTCTTCAAATCTAGGCAATTCTATGATTCTGTTTCCAGTTGTGAGGGAAGGAAGGACCAGACCAGCTCTGAAGATCCAGAAGAAGGTGAGTGTTACCATTTGAGACACTAGCATATACTATGGGACACAGTTTTAATTTCCATGGTATTTTCATTTTTTTCTTGTTGTGTTAGGTGGGGAGGGAAGACTTGGATTCAACTTCTGCACCTAACACACATGCCAAGGACTCTGATTACCCTGGTCCTATTTCTAGCCTGGTAAGTTTCTCTGCTGCTGTCATAAGGTCCTGTTACTTTTCTGTGCTGCTGTAAAGAGCAGTGAAGTGGAGGTCATGACTACAGGAGTATTGCAAGGCTTCGATCACTCATATTTGAAAATGGCTTTCATTATTTTTCAATGAAAATAATGACAAAAAGCCAAATATGAATAATATTCTAAACCTATGCTCGCCTTATAACCTAATTAATAAACAAATATTTTAGCTACACAGCATGTTAGAAGTGTAAATGCCTTACTGATAGTTTAATTAGGATTTCCTCAAAACAATCTTCTTGAGCATTGTTAATTGCATAAAAATTAAAAATTTGCAAAATCAAGTTATTAAAATATAAACTGCCAATCATGTTTCCGAGAGCTGTCATAGTTCTGTAAATCTGATTTGAAGTATTTAAAAATCTTCTTTTCTTAGTTAGCTTGACTGGTGAACCCTAAAGATGACTTAGATTTTTTGCCTTATGCTTGATTTTATAAACTCCCAGACAGTTCCAGGAAAACAAGGTTCTTTAAAACAAAGGCCCTCAGTAATAGTAATTAATAATAGGAAAGTGTAGAAAGCTTATGGGTCTGAAGTAGACCTGGTTTTCTTTTCAGTACTCTCTCATAGTCAAACACTATATATATAAAAAATTAATCCATGCAATTTCAGTTGTTCCTCTGGGACTGGAATTTTAAGTAAAGGAAAAATGTTTCTATAATACCTGCTTAATCATAATGTAGTTTAATGACCCACTTATGATCAGGTTAACTATCCTTATGCTTCCTAATCTCTTTCAAGGACAATCTTCTGTGAAAGTCAGTCCTGCACTGAAAACTGGCAGCTTTCTTGCTCATGGGAGAAGGATCCAGGCTCTGACAACCACTTTCTGCCAGCTGTTAACCAGAGGCACAGCATCCCATACAGCATCACCTACAGAAACATACATACACGTGCACATGCACATATATATATATACATACATATATTCATATATATATATGTATAGCATAGGATTCCACTTGTAAGGCTTCTTCTTGAAGCTGTTGCCCTTTGAGAGAAGTTCAGCCACTCTTAGTTTGGTTGCAGGCCTTTGAATAAGTGTGACCAGAGCAGAGTGGGTGGCATCTCTCTAAGAGCAGTGCTTTACTTCCTCCATCCCACATGTCATGAGATGCTTGTCAGGCAGTGAAGGTGCAATGCTCTGGAAGATATACGCAATTACAAATCTGATATGGATGTAGATTTCATCCTCGTGTGGGGTTTGTGTCTGGTGAGGTTTTGGGAGTAGGGGAAGCGGCTGCTGGGCTACTGGCATTGCTCCTGTAAGAAGATTCAAGAAGCCCCAAGTAGTTAACATCTCTTGGGTAACACATTTAAAAGAGGAAACCTGTTGGGTGAGCTCCTTTGTTTTGGGAGCTCTTTTTGGTTTTGAGAGAAGTGGGACATGATAGAGACAACCATGCAGACTCAGGTCAGCGAGAAAGGAGTTGAGAAGGCACACAGGAGCAGTCACTTTGGCCGGTGATGAAATGGAAGGCTGAGCCCTTGCAGTCCTTAGAGATCAACGGTGGGGCAGAATCCCACCTGTGGCTGGTGGATGACCCGATGTTTGAGTCAAAGACTCCAAAGAAGTCCCTGACTCTGAGGGATGACCATGCTAGAGTGGTTGTAGCTGGGACAACTGTCTTCCATGGAAGAGACGCACACTAGTGGGAGAAATGCATGGGCACTCTCTCCAGGGGGAAGGACAGCACTTTGCTGCAGGGGAGGACCATGAGTCGTTTCCACCTGGGGAGGAATAAGTGGCAGAAATAACATGGAATGGTCTGGAACTGACTGCAACCCCCATTCCCTGCCCCCTTGCACTTCTGATGAGGAGGAGGTAGCAGAGCTGGGCCCAGGAAGAAGGCAGGGGTGGAGAGAAGGTTTATTCAAGATCCAGTTGTAATTATCAACGTCCTAGTGTGACTCAATTGGTGAATTGGTGGTGGTTTTGTTTAAATTAAAATAATTTTGTTTCCCCAAGTTAAGTCTGCCTTTTGCCCATGACCATCCCCGTCCTTTGCCTTGACCCTTGAGCCTTTTGTTGTATTTTCTTCTCCCATGCCACTGGACAGGGTGAGGAGTGAGGGAGTGGCTGCTTGGTGCTTTAATGCTGGCTGGATGGGCTTAAACCACTATACTGCTGTTTGGCATTAAATGGATAAGGCCATGTGAGAATACAATATAAAAAATTAAGGTAAAGTTGTTTTTTTTTAATGGGTGATTCTTATCACTGTGCTTCTTGGAAGTGACCGGCAGTTTTATTTATTTTCTCGTTGCAAAGTAAATTTAGTTGAAATGATCTTTTTTTTTAACTGATGCAATACAAAAAGACAGGAGCATATCTGTAAGATATCAGCTCTTGGATATCATTGAATGATTCTCTGTCAGCAGTTTTGTGGTATAAATATTTAACAAATTTTAAAGTGTGTCTTAAGGCTGTTGTGAGAGAAAATGTGGTCAGAATCAAACAACTTTATCTGAATAAGTCCTTTAAAAAAGATGAATGGACAATTTCTTCCCTTCTGTGAGTCAGATGTTACAGGACTGAACATCATATATCTCAGCCACCATGGAGAGCCAGGGAGGGGTGGAAGCATTTTTTTCCCTGTGATACATTTATTTGGTTTTAATTTTATTTATATCCTTGGTCATAAAATAATGAAAAAGAAGGAATACACATAAGTATATTTAGGGAAAAGATTTCAGTTAGAAGCCAGCTTTAGAATCATAGCTGTAATGTCAGAAGCTGTTTCAGACCTTTCCAAAAGGATTAGCAAAAACATATTCATAAAGTGAGATTATTATGGAAGTCAGTATTGAATTACATTCAGCAAATGGTGAGCCAACAAAACTGGTTCTCAGCAGAGTATTTGTAGAGTCTCTTCATATCCAGGGGAGGATAAACTCCTTGCTGTCTCTGATCATCAGTGGAGAGCAGATAAGTCAGAGAGGCTGAAGACATTGCTCTGAATCATCCTCTGGATGAAGTCCTTCTGGAGAAGGAGCCCAGACTCAGCTCATCACAGATAAGGCCCATGGCCCAGGGACATGTAATTAGGAGGACTGTAACGATATATTAACAACTGCACTGACAGACAATCAGGTTCTGGTGGACAGGAATTACTGCTGATTAATTTACTAGCAGAGGTTTAAAAAATGTGTTTTAAAAAATTCAGGCAGCTGACTCAGAGTTGCCAGACCACATTGTCCCTGAAATGTTACAATGGGAGCTCTGGGAGAATTTTCCATTTCACCTATGGAAATGCTTCGTGCAGCAGAGACAGCTGTGAAATACTGGAGCTTTAAGAGCAATAGAGCATTTCCACTAAATGAATAGCATCACTTATGTACTGGTATAACTGGGAGATGAAAAGAGGCCAAGGAAATGGGAGATCTTTGAATATGGTTTGAAATCTATCTGTACTTTTGACCAGGATCATTTAACTCTCAAATACAAAACCAACATTACATGTATGTTTGATTTTCAAGAGAAAAGTTTCATATATTCCAGAACAAATACTTGTGAGGCCTCTCACAGACAAACAACAATATCTCTGTTACCTCATTGCTGGGGATTGCACTTGGAATAATAACCTCAAAACGAGAATCAGAAGTGGCCCAGAGACTGGACTTCTCTTCACAGGATGTGCTCAGGAGATGACTTTTAAATGCATGGATAGAGAAATGCTGTAGTGTTACACTTTTCTGCACACTTTTGTTTTACAAGCTCACTAGGAGAACTGCTCCATGGCATAGTTTTAAAGACTTTGTTGTCTGCAATTAGCTGCTTGCATCAGTATTATTCTACAAAATACTGATGTGGCAGCTTGCAGGAAAAGACCCATGCAGGTGTATTTTGTCAACTAAAAAAGTTTGGTGGGGTTATGCTCTGGCTCTCTTCTTCCCTGCAGAGGGATCACAACCATGTCTCCTTCTAGCATAGAGGTAGGACAGAGCTGTGGAAAGCACGTGGACCCAGCCTGGTAAGTGCTTGTTCACACATTACATATAGACTTTGTCCCTAAAAACCTTCCCCTAAGCAATATTATTTACTTTCATGCCCATGGTAAATTATACCTAGGCTGCATGCTGACACAGCTTCTGTAAATGTACTACCATTCATTGGTCAGTCTGGCTGACATGCGTAGCTGTAAGTAAAATAGAGATGCCTCCATTGTAACTTAGGTAAAACCATCAGTAGCCAGGACTAATCCAGAGGACCTATGGTGTAAAATTTAATACTGTTATAGAAGACTATGTTGTAGATGAGTTTTTAGGAAGGTTATCTGCAGTCTTGTGAGCACTGTTAGAAGTTGCAGTCAAAACAGTTGAAAACTGAAACTCAGTTTTGCCCTTAGAGATTGAGGAGTTCTCAGAATTTTCAACATCTGATTCACATTTTGGTAAAGCAGCTATTTTTGGATACATGTCTTACTTAAAATTATGTGGACCAAGTCTTTTTCCCTCATTGCTGGGAGAAGTCCCTCCTCAGATCTATCTAGTCTTTCATAATTTTCTGGTAGCTCTGGGGCTGCCAATGTGATGGGAAAAACAATGGTCAGGATGGTTATGATGTTCTTTAGAGAATGTTCCCTCCTTAGACAGGGGGTACTATATGGGTGGTAAGACACTGTCTGCTATTCTATTTTATGGTTCATGTACCTCGCATGAGCATATAGGGAGGATCAGCAAGATCCTTGGAGGAGAGATACTGACAAAATTACTAGCGTGTGAAATTAGAATCCATTGGACTTTGAATCCTGCTTAATACTGCCCTGTGCCTAGAGATTTTGTAAGTACATGAAAGGCTTTTTGTCCATGCATAACTGTAATCATTAACAAAGGGATGGGCAATTATGGTAAGTAACATATCATCTCAAATTCTGAAGGTGATTGCATATGACACTAGAGAAGCAGTGGATTATCCAGTATTTGACTAGAAGAAAACAGACCACTGAGAAATAATCTAGAAGTGAAATGCAAAGAGAAAACTTTATGCAAAAATGGCTGCAACGTTTCACACAAATCTGGAGAATGATGGCCCTCCTACCCATGTTTCTCATGGCTGCTGTTGGTTTCTTATATTCCTTAAGGCTGGCTGCATGCAGTGGAATTGAGTTATTTTCCCTTAGGCATACCTGCCTGCTTTCCATCATTAAAAAGTCTTCCTTTTTAATGGAAGAGGGCAGAAGATGTTCTGATTTTTCCTTACAATTAACACTCACGAAAGCTGCTTTATAGCAGCCCAGATACCAAGTAAGAAGTGGATGCCTCTGTAAAGTGCTTATGTAAAGTGCTTATACCAGAGTAGCCCTGTGTTAAGAAGGCAAACTCCCAAGGAGGATAGTAACACAGGAGGATCAGAGGGAAGAACGGCAGTGAAAATATTTCTTAATTGAATTCTGTTTCTTAGATCACTGTAATCATTTGTCTGTTATTTATGAAAGGAAGAAATGTACATCCATACTATTTGCATATACAGTTGGCCATCCTTTCTCCTAGTATAGGGAAGTCTTTTCACACATCTCTCTCCTTTATTAAGGGGTGACATCTGCCACATAGTCATCTAGACCCACTAAGAAGGGGTGACAGTGTTGACAACTGCTGAGCATTAGGATAAGAAGTGAAGCTGGCTCAGGATGAAGAGGTTGGGATATGTGGGTGGGTGTCACAGGACTCAAACAAGGGAACATCTGGACCTGGATTAAAGAACATTATAATTACTCAGCACAATTTAAACAAACCATTAAAAGCCAGATGGCAATGAAATAAAACAAAAAAATTGATTTGTGGAAAAATTAAGCTTTCAAACCACTACTTTGGTTGATCTTCAATGATGCTACATAGTTCATCAGAGGAGTTTGTTAGCCAGAATTGTGCTACTTATCAGTCATGTTAGCTAGCTTAGGTGGCTGTTGGGATATGAGCAGACAAGGAAGCATGGATCTGTCTGATTTACTCTTTGAGAAGCAAGGTTAGTAACTGCAGTGTAGGCATACCCTTGTTTTGATTCTCAGGAACTGGGCAATGTTCAAAAATGCTCTGCAAAACCTACAGATGACTTTGGTATAGAAAATGATTCTCCTTCACTATGCACTTAAGTGAAAAACTTGACTCCAGTTTAAACCAAGTAGTGAGCTTGCACTTCAGCTCATGGAGCAAAGTGTTTTCCCTCTGTAATGTATGGATCAGTAGAAGTCATCAGATGAATTTTAAGGCAAGTGAATGTTATGTTATCTGAAGTAATTTTGCTTTTGTTAATAGAGAGAACTACATCTTAACAGGATGTATAATAGAATGAATCTTGGCTTGTTACCAGTCAGAACAGTAATATTTCATAATCCTTACACTATTTTAGGTGGTGAATGACAGCACCAGATGCACAATATTGGTGAGTCAGAAGTTAGGAAAGTAATTAATAATGTTAGCTGAACAATTTAAATCCTGGTGTTAAGAGATCTCAAAAGACAACAGCACAATTCCTCACAATAGTGGCTCAAAGAACTGCAAAAGCTGTTGACAGGTGAGCTCTGCTCCAGGGGTTTCTTGAACATCTCTGTAAAAAATGATGGGCCCAGCAGCAAAGCTTTTAGAAAATGAATGAATCTGTTAAACAGATGAAATTGTCCAAGACTTGGACTCAATTACAAACACAGGAGCATTGCAAATAAAAGCCAGAGGTCAGACTCATTCCTTTTTTTCATGAAATATGTAGCTAATAAAACTTACTGTAAGTGTGAACTTCTTTCCTCTTCAATGCAATAAGACAGAGGCTATCAATTAGTTAAGACTGCCATGCATTTGCCCTTTAAAATTACCCTTTGGCTGCTTCTCTTAAATATAATATTAAAATTGACTCTGTACTGTCAGAAGAGAATTACTTTGTTATAGATTCAGAAGTAAAGAAAGCAGACAATCCAGAAATGCTGTATTTGTGGAGGAATGGCATCTTTCCCACTGCATAGGACCAAGAGATGAAAAAGTTGGGGTCCAGTTCCAAAAGGAGTGTTTATAAACTCCTATGTATGCTAAGAGGTAAGTCTTCAAAGTCTTGGTATTGATGAGCAAGGTAGAGGATACACTTACAGTGCTGATACTTCAGCTGAGACAGATAATGCTGTCTGTCAAACTCTGATCTGAATGACTTGATGTCTCAAACACGGTGTGAAGAATACTGACTTGAACGAGTTGATGTAAGAAGCAGCCTTATGGTTAGAACAAGGGATAAAATATGTTAGCTAAAGTCAGAGTAGCCTGGGGATGCTGGTGGATGAGCAAACTATACACACTTGCAGCCCAGAAGGCTGATTGCATCCTGGGCTGGATCAAAAGAAGCGTACCAGCAGATCAAGAGAGGTGATTCTGACACTCCACTCTGCTCTGATGAGACCTCACCTGGACTGCTGTGCCCAGCTCCAGAGCCCTCAACACAAGAAGGACATGGATCTGATAGAGCAGGTCCAGAGGAGGGACACAAAAATGATCAGAGGGCTGGAGCACCTCTCCTACAAAGACAGACTGAAGGAGTTGGAGTTGTTTAGCAAGGAGAATAAAAAGCTCCGGGGAGACCTTATTGTGGCTTTCCAGTATCTGAAGGGGACTACAAAAAAGCTGGGCAAGGACTCTTTACAAGGGCATGTAGCAATAGGATGAGGGGCAATGGTTTTAAACTAGAAAAGGGTACATTTAGATTGGACATTAGGAAGAAGTTCTTTCCTATGAGAGTGGTGGAGCACTGGAACAGGTTGCCCATGGTGGTGATGGAGGCCTCATCCCTGAAGACATTCAAGGCCAGGGTTGATGGGGCTCTGAGACACTTGATCTAGTTGAGGATGTCTGCTTACTGTAGGGGGGGTTGGACTAGATGACCTTTAAAGGTCCTTCCAACTCAGTGTGTTCTATGATTCTATGAAGTACATTGGAGGATAAGTGCCCATGTTTTCATATTTGATGCCTACCAGACAGAGGGTAATAAAATGCAGGGTCTCTGTGACCACAGACTCAACTGGTGGAAAGGGTTAATGAGGCCCTTCCCCCTCTGGCACATGTGGTTACACTTCTTTATGCTTTCTATGCAAACTTGCACCACCTCTTTACACTTCACATGCAAATCAAGGGATAGTCAAGCAACACCCTGCTTAGCAGGGAATAAAAGAAGGTTCAAATACCTGTTCAGGTGCATGCCCACCACTGAAGAGCCCCATTGAACAGACCAGGCGAGATGTCACTGGAACCCTGGGTGGTGATCTGGAAAGTTTGCTTACTCTTTCACTCTCCTCTCCTCTCCTCTCCTCTCCTCTCCTCTCCCCTCCCCCCCTCCCCTTTCCCCCCCTCTCCTCTCCTGCCCCCGCCCCCCCCCCTC
>JANIJG010014277.1:49216-68077 GCA_024611175.1 Megaceryle torquata
CTGCTCTCGTCGCCTCCCCCCTCCTCTGCTGTCAGCCCCGCGCCGCCCCGCTCCTCTCCTGTCCTCCCCTCCCCTCTCCGCCCCTCCCCTCCCCTCCCCGCTCCTCATCTTCCATCCCCTTTATCTTCTCCTTCCTTTAAGTACATCATATATAAATTTAGTCAAGGGATTAAGAATTAACTTTTTATGTTACGGACCTATGGTGTAAGTCCCCTTAATTTGACCAAAGCAAATCACTGAAACTCCATCACTCCCTTCTTCCCCCATGGATCAAGCAGGACATGACACTGTCAAATTCAAAATGTAGGTACAACTTAATGTCAGAAACCTTCCCACTGAAGACAACAGAATCCATATACCTCTAAAATCTGGGGAAATTTAAGTTTCTGGCAACTTCTCAACTTTGCATGTCTCAGAAAGAGTAGCCAACTTCAGGATTCAGGAACTGGTTATTTTAAAGGACTTTCATTTGAATGAAACCTTTTTGGACTGGGGTCTTCTGTATACCCAGGAGCAGATCTGGGTATACAAAGCTGTATCTCCCAGAGGATGCCTGAGCCTGAACACAGATAAGGATTGACGTAAGTCCTCAGATGAATGAAAGCGTGCAGAGCTTTCTGAATTAAGAACAACAACAACAACAACAAAAAAAATAGGTCAATGAAAAAAAAATAATTGTTCAGGCTGGAAGAAGGGATAAACATGGGGAATTAGGCATGCTGGAGAGGCTACGTATATGTGACCCGGTCATGTGCGACAGTCCCTGCAGCTGTTATTACTGGAAAGGAGATATCAGTGTGCCAAACACCATGAGCAAGGCAAGGAAGAAAATTACTCAGCAACAACTTGCAGAGATTTTTTGTTGGCTGTATTTTTTGATGTGCCCATTTGCTGTTTTTAAATTAACCTCTCCCTTGCTTTTAGGAGTTCAGCAAGGGTCTGAAGGCTGAAGCCCTGGCACTGGCAGCCTGTGACCACACTGTCAAGCAGGTGTTGAGAGGTGGTGGCATGTGAAGTATGCAACACAAAGGTGAACAGAGATAACACCTTGGTAAATAGCTCTAAAATGCAGTTAGAGAAAGATCTGTGAGGAACAGCATTATGTGAAGAAGTAGCATATATTTAAAAACATCTCCAATATCCTTAAAACTTGTTTTTATTTTGCCCCTCTACTGTCTATCTATGAGGTGTTGTCTTGCTTGAAAGATGTTTATAGTGCCATTAAATATATTTAACTGGTGGTCTTATGGCCTATAATGATCTCCTGACAGAAAGTGGTTGCACAGATTTCCTAATAGGAGTGTGTGTATGTAATCTAATGAGTGTCTAATGTGAAATATGTAATAATTTCTGGCATCAGAGACTACAACACAAGTCTTCCTATGCTCTCTGACCTATTGACTCTGTCTCTCACTCCCTGCTCATTTTCTCACCCAAGGGCTTTACACTACCAGATGCAGATTGGTTCAGCTTCTAGGTGAAGTGAAATAGTCTCTGTTTCACCTTGCATTGCCTGCAGCCTGAGATGGGAATTGGAGCCCACTCCTTGCATGCCCGCGAGCAGAGAGGCAGGAATGAGGGGCTGCCCTCAGGTGAGGGCAAGAGCCAGCTTTGAGCAGTAGGTTTGCTCAAGGCCAGCACACAGAGTGCATACACTTACAGTGAAGTTTTTCTGCAAAAAAATTAGATTATCATGCCCTAACCTCCTCTGCCGTTTGTGGCCTTATTTTTCATCTGAGCCTTTTGGGGTCTTAATACTGAGTGTTTGCACTTCCCTGCCTCAAGTGTGAGTCAAGACAAAATTTAGGTAAGCACAAAATGCCTGACTTCCCAGATCAGGACATTTTTTCACGTGTCTGAGCTGAGAGGCTCACTCAGTGAGGGATCTGTGCTCTTTTAAAGAGCATTGGTCATCAGATTCAAGGTTGAGTTGGAGGGAGGTTTGTTTAAGCTCTCTTTTCAGCTAACATCCAGCTCATTGCTCCTTTAAGTGCATAAGGCAACAGGCTGTATCACTCTGTGTGTTTGTTTAGAGGTTGTATGTACAGATTGTGTTAGGAAATCTGATTAATTTGTCTGGTTGGCAGAAAGTATCTGGCAAATATAAGGCTAATGTAAAGACAAAGACATTCCTTTGAACAAGCTCCAGAAGTGGTTAAGGAATTTACACAAATAATTTAATATATATTACCTTATACTTGCTGACATGACAAACAGGTGTAATAGCAAGGACATTTTAAGGAACAATAACTGATGCTGAGGAAAAGAATATTTGCTCTTAAGTTAAACCATGTAAGGTATGTCCTGGGTGCCTGATGACAAGCCCTTGTAAGTATGTATAATTGCCAAAGATGTAACTTCAAGAAGGTGGTAATGTGTGCTCAAAGGGTGCCATATTTCTTAATACACATTAATATATAGAACTTACTCATAAATACTATCTGTGGACAGCAACACTTAAGCTAATCATAGCAATCAGTGGTCACAGCAGCTTAGCACTGTTACAGACCTTGAAGCATTAGAATAGTAGAGGAAATACCTAAATAATATAAGCACATAGGTTAAACTGCAAAGAAGATTTCATATTTGAGGGTTCAGTGAAGGAAGAAGGGATCAATGTTAGTGATGATATGGCCCAGAAGTTTGAATGAGAGGCTGTGAGACAGATTAGCAAAACAGCTCAATAAACTGGAGGCTGATGAGTTTTGAAACATTTCATTATAAATAGAGCTAGCTGGAAATGTTCCAGAAAAGCATTTTAACCAAAACATCTAACCTCTGAAGCTACAGTGTATTGTTTAAAAGGTATTGCATTCAACAAACTTACACAGTGGCAGGGAAAAGCTCTGAGTCCTCTTGAGTCTTCCTGGAGACGTGGGAGGTGGTAGGGAGCTCTGACCCTGCTATGTGCAGTGGGACTTCTGAGGCAAGGAACTGAGAAGAGATCTCAGGAAGCAGGTATCTTCCCTTCCACCACTCCCACCTTTAAGTTCCAGAGTCAGAGGTCTTCCTGGTCTGTCAGAAGGCATCATGGCAGCTGCCAGGCTGGCCTGGTGGCAGCTCAGTCACCACCTTCAAGCCTGCAGTTCTGAGAGCCAGCCCTCAGCTCTAGCACCAAAGACATCCACAAGTCTGACTGGGGAGGTCCACCTGTTTTCACACACCCACAATCTGTCTTTTGAGAGTTTGCCTTAATTCAGGGGTATTGTTTCTTTTGTAGAGGAAACGAAGCAGTACTTTAATGGAGGATTTTGAAACAAAGAACATTTTATAAATTCACTCAAATGTGAGTTTACCTAAAGGCTTTCCAATCCCTCTCATGGAAGTCTTAATTTGTGCTGGTCAATTTTATTTTATTTTTTCAGATGGGAAAGTGCATGTCTCTTTTTAGATC
This sequence comes from Megaceryle torquata, assembly GCA_024611175.1. Taxonomy (NCBI): domain Eukaryota; kingdom Metazoa; phylum Chordata; class Aves; order Coraciiformes; family Cerylidae; genus Megaceryle; species Megaceryle torquata. Next base: position 52,611 of record JANIJG010014277.1, read on the forward strand.
ATGCACATATTTAGCAAGAGGAAGGGTGGGAAGGGATGTCCTTGAGTTCCATGGGGCTCACCCTTCTCCCTTGATGCATTGGAAACAGTACTTGACAAGGCTGATACTTACCCTCAGGCAATAAAAATATTTCTTAAGAGCATTGTCACAGCCTTTATCTAGTACAGACTTCTTGCAGCAGTAAAAATCCTTCCCTGGGCAGACCCTCCAGCCCTTACGCAGACTTTCCCTTACCTGTCTTAAGCGTGGGCTAAGAAATGTTTGGGTCCAAAGTCAATGGCAGCTTTTCTGTTGCTCCCTGTGGCCTCTGGAAGAGGCCCAAGGGTGGTCTTGATTACGTTTCTTCTTGCTCCACAGACACAAGAACAGCAATAATATCTACTGAAGTAAGCACAAAATATCTATATCCTATGGGAACACTGAATGTTGCATGGGAGATCTCTGTTGATAAAGTTGCAGGAAAAAAATTCCTGAAACACCTCTTTCCCTGCCACCTCCTTCTTCAGACTGATATTTCTACATTGTGAATATCCACTGGTACCAATTAAATGCTTGCAGCTTATTAATTAATGATGCATCCTGTGAGGATTTATGCTGCAAGGCTCCCTGAGCACTAAAGCGTCTGTTCCAGATGCCCTGGCTTCTCCGAGACTTTTCTTTCAAAAGATGCCTTCATGTTAGTGCTGAGATGGGTTTAGCATTAGTTATGTAGTTCAATATAGCCGTTAATAAATAAATGAAAATATTTTAAGTGGATAACAGTAGGATCGACATTTGCAGGAGCAAGGAAAAGCCAGGGGGAAATCTGGCATTGGGGAAAAGCCACCCTCACGTGGAATGAGTGAGCTTTCCACAGGCTGCAGCCAAGTGCTCATGCCTCACGTGTGCGGCTGCAGGAGCAGCCAGCTTCCATGTGACTGGGGAGGAATGGTGAGCACGGCTTTCCGTGTGCCTTAACAAGTGCCTGCAAAGTAAATTTCTACAGCTGTTATATAGTCAAGTGGATTTCTTTTATGAAATGCTTATGAGATGTGATTTAATAGCATTGACATTGAAAAACAGCTCCTGTTCTTTCTCTTTTACGTAAGTGAGAGTTTTGAAGCAGGTAAGTTTTTGTAGGGTACAGCTTGTGGTTTTTTAAAATGGCCATTTCCTAGCCAGGTCTTGAGTGCCCTTATCTCTTAAGAGGCCCAGGGTCCTGGAAAGCTCACATTGCTTTGGAAGCTTGACATTTCCATATTTTCATCAAAGGAATGTAGGAATAATATTAAATCCCCCAGACAGAAAATATCCTATGTATACACATTTGTCTGACTGCTCCTTGTCACCAGATGCCTTTATCTTCACCTTCAGTCCCCTGAGAAATGCCGGAGTTAGAAAATCACTGAGAAAGGAGCTGGTTCCACTGCACAGTCTAGACACGTAAAGGTTTCAATTTCTCTTCAAGGTCAACTCTTCAGAAGCAAACTTTCTAGCAATTTAATCTTTATTTAAAAAATTCATCCCAGAAGAAATGCTGAAGGGATTTAAAATTGAATTCATAAATACATTTACAGTCATGATCAGAAGTTTCCTTTACAGTTGTACGTAGGTATGGGAATTAATGTTAACATTTGGCACTGCAAACCTATCATCTTAGAATACTTTATGAACCCTTACAGTGAAAACCTTGAAAAGGGACTCACAGAGGACATCCCACAGCCAGACGTAAGGTGGTGATGCCTGACAGCTGACAGGACTTGACCATGCTTATGTGGTGTGACAGATTCACAGAACATGGTGGGTGAGCTTTCCATTTAACTGGGACAGGAGCAGCTCAAGGCTCCTGCAGCCAGCCCAGGGCTTCTTCAAATGATAGCAAAGCCCTTGCTTCCTCAAAGAGAAAGAGTTGGGGCTGAACTGAAACTGTAGAATGGGGATTTTAGACAAAAGATGAGGGGGAAAATCCTTGAAGAATGGGGCTTAGAATGGGCTGCCACAGGGCAATGGGATGGGAAAGGGGCAGTGTAGACTAGGACCAAGACAATAGAAGAAAAAACTGATTTTCCTAGCTGCTGGTATAAGGAAATTAGAATCCAATTTCTTGCCCTGACATTAGAGTGTGTGGGACAACTACTTAGGCCTATGAATAGTCCTGAAGTTCAACCATGCATCTTGCCAGCATCTTGCAGTCATGATTAGAAAATACCACACTTTTGTTTGTCAAGGGTGTTTCTTTGTCAAGTCCTTTCCATCCTTCTGTATTTGGAGGCTTTCAATATAACAAACAAGCAAACTACCTGGTTGCATTTGTGCAAATATATTCTGTATTGTGGCTTCTGTCTGCTGGCAACAGAACTGAAACCGCCGCCCTATTTTTTGCATGATATTAAAACAATGGGTAAAAAGTTTAGTGCTTATTACCATGAGGCTGGTAGGTAATTAGTGACCTAGTAGCAAGAGGTTCCTGACTGATCATTCTGACAAATCTGAGAGTTGTCCTAGAGACTCATTCAATGCAGGCACAGTTTGCTGTTTAAGTCTATTGTCATGCAGACAGTGTGCACACTGACTGGGAAAAATGAAGTAGTGTCAAGAATGCTTTGGCTGTATTAACTCTGAGTATGTCCTTTCTGCCCTGGGAGTTTGGTTTTAAATGCAATATTGTTTGAAAGTGCTTTGTAACTTTCAATATGATACTCCTATAAGAGGAAAGGTATAGCATGCTGACAACCTGTGGTTGGACTTTGAAAGAAGATTGCCAAAAATCTATTTTGTGTTTTGAAGACATAATTCAAGGAATTTTAATTTTATTCTTGAATCCTGAAGATGATAAGAAAAAACATTATCTATGCACTGACTGATTTTTTAACAAAATCAGGATGTTGCCAAATATCAAGATTTTGGACATGTTTTCATATTGATTAACCTGGTGAAGATCACAGATGTACTGGAAGGCACAGTCTGTCCCAGCTGCTGAGTTTATCTGGCTCTAACATGAGGCAAGTTCTTTATGTCTGCATCTTAAAGAAATGTTCTTTTTCTCTGAAAAAAAAAATTACAAAGCTCCTTCTCCCTAATGCCCATAAGTAGAGGATTTCTGAGACTACCATTCAGGATACTGAGCTTATTTGTCTTGTGCTTGTTGTTGTAGGACTGACTTATAATCACAGAAATAAATTTGGCAATATTTTATTTGATTCAGAGCTAGGGATTTTGCTTCAGAGATGGAGCTGAAGCCTTCTGACTAGTACTTTCCAAAGAGAAAATATCCTTATATTGAAGGCATGGTAATTTATTTTTACGTGGATAATATGAAACTTTTGTGCAATAAGAGAAGTATTATTTTACTGAAAGCCCTTTTTTTATTACCTGCTGCTTCTCTGTTGTTTGTGTTTATGTATATTCATTTTTACCACATTCAGATTAAAAAAAAGAGCTTTTGGACAGTGAATTCTTCTGCTTATATTTTTCCAAACCACAACAGAAGTAAACCACGAATAATTTGGATGCCATCCTGAGCTGTCTTCAATAAATGTGGCTTAGAGGTAGGATGGCATGCCCTGTTTCTAAAAACCAGGACATGGATGGTCCATTTAAATGCTTACTTTTTGAAGAGTAAAATGATTATTCCAGCTTCCCGTTCTTAGGAAATCTCAAGATAATTGCTTTCCTTGAGCTCTCAGTCGTGTCTTCATTCCCCCTGCATCAAGAATTGTGTGAATCTTACAAGAAAAGACATTTTCCAGTTGTTTTGTCAATTCCATTAAAGTATTATCCCCCTAAAGGGGATCTTTGCTCAAATTAACCAAAGATTTATGAATCCCCAAAGGGATAATTTATGGCTGTGTCATGGTCTAGTGGAATTTGACTCTAGCTGAGAAAATTTTATCCCCTAAATTTCATACTTTATATTCTTCTTATCAAAATATAGAAGAACCAAATGGCTTGCCATCCTGAAAAAAGTGTGTCGTTCCCTCCCCCACCCCCACTCCCCCACCCCCATCCAAACTCCCTACATCCCTACAGGGAGTGTAAGGAAAATGTAAAGAAAAAATTGATCCAGATTATTTCTGTCAAGCAGTGTTCTCTAATGTCTCATTGTAAAGCTAGAAAATAGTACCAAGCATGAGTCTTTAATGAGTAGGACAGTTTCTCATCTGGTGTAAGCCAGTACTACTCTACTGGAGGAGACCACCTCAGTAGAGCTATGATTCAAATGATTCTCCTCCTGTCCCATACCCTGGATAGCTCCTCAGTCCCCTCTTGTTTTAATTTGTTGCCTTTTAAGAGCATACTAATCCTGGTATTATTGCTACCTTTCTGCCTCTGCTGCTTTTCCATTCTTCAGGTAAGCTCTTGAGGACACAGTACTTTTGTTTTCTTCATACAACAAACTCCCACAGTAGCCTTTATTTATCAATCATTTGGTATTTATTTATCTAATATATTTTTGATCACAAGGAATTTATTTATCATTTGATGAGAATTCTGCAACTAATTACTAAAATATGTTATATAATTCATTGTCAAGTGAATGAGCCTTTCAAACAAAACAAAGCAGAAATAACCAATGGGACCCCGCTGAGACTACTTGGTTTGGAAAAGCTGGAATTCAAAGACTTAAGAATCAGAAAACACTTTCCAGTGAATTAAAATGGTATATGAGGTGCTGTCTCTCCTTGCATCAGGCTGCTAGGATGAGGTGTTCTGTAGAATGACTGTTCTAGGAATGGGAAGGAAGGAATGGCAAAGCATTGGGGTTTTTTTGCTGCCCTGTATGCTGCTGCCTGTTTTCAGTCTAGGAAATCTTCCCTGAGACGTTCTTTATGTGAAAATTGTAAGATGGATATTTGCAATTAACAGGACAGGGATGATGACTAGGATTATTATTACTATAATTAATAAGGTACTTTACACCCAGAAATTAATTTATTAAATCAGAAACCTGATAGCACACACACAACATTCAAAGAAAGGAGAAAATTGAACACTAGTTTAATCTATGTGCTCTGTTGACCCCAGTCTCACCCTCAAGAATGTCTGTTCTCTCTAGCTTTAACTTGTTTGATCCATCAGCAGTTTTCTAGGGGAAAAGCTATGGTTTCTAGACTTCTTAAGAGAGAAGGATGTTCAAGACTGATGATGACAATATGTCCATCAGAAAGGGATTTTAGCAGCAATTATGGACAGAGAAGAAAAAAAATGCACAGGACAAAAGTATTAGGAAAATCTCAGCAAAGTCGTTTGTTTGGGAAGAGGCAGAAATAACAAAAGACATGAAAAGCAGGGGTCATGAGGAGGACCATGAAGCTGAGCAGAAAGAAATGCATAATGATGAGAAGATCAAATAAGACTGTCAAAGACTCCTACATCTATAGGATTTTAGTATCAGTATGTGGAATGTGTTAAAGGCTTGAATCTGAAGACTCCAGATGAAAAGAAGCTGGCAGTAGATTACAGGGGAAATAATCAGAATTTGGATATGTTGCTGCTTATCATGGAACCATTGTGCAATATCAGTACGTGGGGAATCACAGGTTTTATTGTTAGAGAATTACGAAAAAAAGTGTTGGCATCTGCCAACCTTGAATGTACCTTGCTTTTTGAACTGTTATGACTGTGCAGTTGGAAGCATTGAGAAATTTTTGGTAATAGTTTGGAAATGAGCACACCAAAAATGAACAGGAAATGTGCAACAAGAGCAAAGATTTAAATGTTCTTGTTTTTTCCTGTTACACTGTTGTAGTTATGGCTGCTTGGCTGCTTCAACTGAAAAGAAGGAAAAAAATGGCAAACTGACAGTTTCTGTTTCACAGCTGGACACAAGCATAGGGCATATGTTTCCTAAAAGCCATACAAGTTGACCTTGATTCTTCCTAACTATATCTGGGCAAATAATCAAGGCTGCCAACTCACTGGCAGCTCCGTCCACAGTGAAGGGAGGTAGATAACTCCAGAGTCTGATTCAGATCTACAGATGAACTGGATAAAAGCTGTTAGGATCCTTTAATTATAATTCTAAGAGTAAGCTGAATGGAGATTTGTTAAGCTACTGAACTGTTGCTGTTCATGGGGACACTCGTTCATGAGGAACAGTCTATGAGAGTTTGAAGTGCAGGGAAACTCACTAAAAGTTTAAGCTTTCTTAAAAGTTGCCCCCATTTACTTCTAATCCACAGAAATAAACAGGTATGGTGGTTTGGCCTTGGCTGGATGCCAGGTGCCCACTGAGCCACTCTATCACTTCCTCCCCCTCCTCTCAACTGGACTAGGGGGAAGAAAAAAAGATGAAACTCGTGGGCTAAGACCAAAGCAGTTTAATGGAGGAACGAATCAATGGCACGCATGGAAGCCAAAGAAAACAAAGATTTATTCTCTACTTCCCATCAGCAGGTGCTGTCTGGCCCTTTTTGGGAAGCAGGTCTCCAAGCATGTAGCAGTTGCTCCAGAGGACAAGCTGATGTTCCACACACACAACACTCCCTCCCCCACTCCCCCCGCCTTTTCCTAGCTTTTGTAGTTCAGCTGATGTCATATGGTATGGAATATCCCTTTGGTCACTTTGGGTCAGCTGTCCCAGTCGTGTCCCTTTCTAAGATCTTGTCCACCCCATCCCACTGCAGGGACAATGTTTTAAAACATCCTTGGTGCTGTGCAAGCCCTGCCCAGCAGTAGCCACAACATGGGTGTGTTACCAGTACCTTTCCAGCTCTCAATAAAAAGCACAGCACTGGGAGGGCTACTGTGGGAAAATTAACTCCAGAACCAATACAATCTCCACCCCTTATTCCACACCATTTGCGTCATGCTCAGACCCCACATAATACAACTTAACTATTCCACTATATCTAATTCCAATCACTGAAATTCCTTATTATCAACACTTTATTACATCTTAATTGATGTAATAAACCCATCTTTATACCCAACATACACATTAATATATTCTTATTAACTACTATCCCCCGTCCTCTCCTTCAGCCACCTCAAAGACTTGTCTGTGGGACTCCACACAGCAGCTTTCCACAGGATCCATCAGTAAATAAAGCATAACGCCTTTCATCTTCTGTTAACTTATATGATGGTGCCTCTTGGGCATGAGTCACTTCCTCAGGTGATGCTCCAAAATCTCTGCCTTCTGGCCAGTCTAGATATCCTGGAAGAACAGGTAAAAAGTGACAGATTTGGGGTGCCTGTACAGTTTCAGGCTCAGAATAACTATGATGATCCACACTTTGGTTAAATACCCTGATTTTCCTGAAGATTATTTTCATAGAAGATGGACCTCACTGTGTATGCAGTCCTGTCTCCTGCAAGAGCAGCAACATCTTTGCACAACTGCCACACATAATAGCTCATGATATATTGAACTTTGTTGTACTTGCAGCCGTTACACTTCAGTCTTTATCAACTGTGTCTTATCACATGGTGGGAGAGTCCCACTCAAGCTACTTCATAGAGGAAATGTCTATGACAGATGCAACTCAATGCTGGAATATTTGAGGACTCTTCATCTGTGGAGATTTTGAAAATGTGGCTTCAGAAGACCTTGGGTAAACTCACTCTTGCTTTGAGATTGGACTTCTCCAACCCAAATTTTTCTATGATTTTAATAAAAGGTTATTTTCAGAATGGTACCAATACCTTCCATATATATTTCAGATTTTTAAACAAACTTGCACAGAAATAACTAAAGGGAAATGTTGTCTACCTGGACTTTAGTAAAGCTTTTGACAACACATCCCACAGCATTTTCCTAGAGGCTCGTGGCTTAGACCAATGTACTATTCACTGGGTTAAAAACTCTCTCTCTGTCTGGACCCAGAGAACTGTTATGGACACAGTTAAATTCAATTAGTGGCTGGTCACAAGTGGTGTCCCCCAGGACTCAGTTTTGGGGCTCATCTTGTTCAATATCTTTATCAACAACCTAGATGAGGGGATTGAGTGCTTCCTTAGCAAGTTTGCAGCTGACACCAAATTGTGTGGGAGTGTTGATCTGCTTAAGGGCAGGCAGGCTCTGCAGAGGGATCTGGACAGATTTGATCGATGGGCTGAGGCTGATTGTATGAGATTTAATAAGGTCAAGTACCGGGTACTGCATTTTGGTCACAGCAACCCCAGGCAATGCTACAGGCTTGGGGAAGGGTGGCTGGAAAGCTGTCTGACAGAAAAGGACCTGGGGGTTCTGGTCATGAGCCAGCAGTGTGCCCAGGTGGCCAAGAAGGCCAACAGCATCCTGGCCCGTATCAGAAATGGTGTGGCCAGCAGGAGAATGGAAGTGATCATGCCCCTGTACTCGTCACTGATGAGAGCACACCTCAAGTACTGTTTTCAGTTCTGGGCACTTCAGTACAAGAAAGACATTGAGTTGCTGGAGCGAGTTCAGAGAAGGGCAATCAAGCTGGTGAACAGCCTGGAGAACAAGTCGTGTGAGGAGATGCTGAGGTAATTGGGATTGATTAGTTTGCAGAAGAGGATGCTGAGAGGAGACCTTTTCGCTCTCTACAACTACCTGTAAGGAGGTTGTAGTAAGGTGGGTGCAGCCACTTCTCTTAAATAAATAATGACAGGGCAAGAGGAAATGTCCTGAAGTTGCACCAGGGAAGGTTTAGATTGGATGTTAGGAAGAATTTCTTTACTGAAAGAGTAGTCAGGTGCTGGAACGGGCTGCCCAGGGAGGTGATGAAGTCACCATCCCTGGAGGTGTTCAAAAAACATGTAGACAAGGCACTTTGGGACATGCTCTGTTTGGATGATGAGGAGTTGACAGTTGAACATGGTGATTTTAGAGGTCTTTTCCAACTGTGACAATTCTGTGATTCTGTAAAGCTTCTAATTAAAATTGATTTAATGTTATTTAGTCTAAATTCCTCAGGATAAAAATGTGATGAATCAAAAAGAAAATAAAAAGAAGCATCCGTGATTAAAAAAAAAGGGAAATGGAAAAATGAATTAAGTTTTTGTTATTTGATTCAAACCAAAATTTTTTAATTTAAACCTAAATGCATTTTTTCTCATTTTCATTTGAAGCAAAAAGCAATATATATTGCAGAATTTTCATTTATTCTGAAAAATTATTCTCGATCAAAAATAATTCTGCTTGCTTTTTTTGAGAATCAGTCTTGGAAAACATTTCCTGTAAATGTCGCTCTAGAGATAAGGTTTCATGAGCTGTTCCAATTCACCAAACCAGAAACATGTGTGGGCTCTGAATAAGGCACCAGACTGTTGTTATCACTGGGGTTTGTCCCAGCAAGATTCTGAATGTCTCTCATACCCGAAACAAACAAGTGTTTTTTTATGGGAAATAAATCAGGAGAGTTCTGGTGTGTGGTAACAGATTGTGTAGTAAATTTTTTAATGGTTGCATGATCTACCTGAAAAGAGAGAGGATTTTCAAGACCCTTCCCCTCTCTACTTTCTGTGCCATCCTAATGCAGCACAGTTTGTCAGCAAGCTTTCAAAGAATCCTTGCTGCACCATACTCAATACTACACTAGGCAATTTGCTAGATGTTATCCAGACACAGGTGCTGTCCCAAGGAGCTTGACACTAGCGTGGTTCTGTTTGTCTTCTTCATGACCTCAACACTTCATTCAGGTCAGAACTCTCAGTGTTCAAGACTGATTCTATTGGTGCTGCCCCTGTTGTATGCTTTCTGCCCACAATGCAGCCAGAAGTCACTACATGTCTCTCCATGAGTTGACATCTCCCCTTGTGTTCCTAGGGTTATTTTATCATTCATTCTGTGCCATAGGAACATCTAAGATAGTCTTATTTGTGGAAAGATCCGATTATTCTTCTTTTTTTGGCCTTCAAATACTCATTACAGATGTTTGAAAGTATAAAAAATATTTAATTCATTCCTATGTCAACAGGGACTCTGTTCAGGAGTGTAACATTTCTTAACATATAGCACATACAGTATTTCTCATAGCTGAGATATGAGAAAGAAACTTCTGTCAGGTACCTAAAACAGGCCCTTAATAAATGGTGAAAAAGAGGCATCGTTATTAATAGTTGATACCAACAGTCACTAAAGTAGCTGGATGAACTTAGCTACTGCCATAGAAATGGATTGCCAAAGCAATTAAAAATGTCAACTTACAAGTTTTTCATTGAGTCATTTATATTTGATAGTACAAACGTGTCAACCTATTGTCTTGTCATCACATCTGTGAGTGAAGCCATATAACAACTCTTGTTGGGTTCCTATTTAACTGACTCTGACCTACAAAAGTCAATCAAATAACCAAAGATAGGCTTACAACACAACTGGGCTAGTGCCAAGTGAGGTATCTGATGTTCACTATTGGGTATGTCCTCTTGCTTTTAAACCCAGTGTGAATTAAAAGCACCCAATAATTGGAACTCTCCTTTCTAAATTGCTCCTCTGGCACCTCTGTTCACTGACACAATGCATCCTTTTTGAAAAAGCAAAGCAGTTACACCAAACCAACCTAGAAGATCTCAGCCCTAGTGCTTCTTGATAGCCTGTGACAAGGGCTCTTTTACAGATTTCTGCCACAAGAAGACACTCTGAGATGATTTGTTCTCCAAGGAGAGATGCAGCACAACCAATATCCCATTATACTGTCTGTATAACACCTTGAACAGTTTCTCAAATTTTTTTTTTCTTCCCCTATAAAGAAGAATATTTGAACAAAACAATAAAAATGATAATTTGGAGAAGCCTGGGACAGTAAGATCAGAGTTGTTGCTTTGAAGTACATCTATATGAATTTTGACCTAACAGATAAATTTTATAGTAGAAAAGTGATTAGCAAGCTTATTATTTATAGATTTTCCATCTGTGTATGCCATGCTATCAGGACAAAAAGGACACTGTTTGGGGATGGTAAGCTAGCTTACACTTGTGATTGAAGTTGGAAATCACAGAGTTTGTGTACTGTGCCTTAATAACTGGCCTCAGCTTATTTTGTTAACACTAAGGCTTATATCAGTTGCATCTGTCTAAAGTAAAACATTCTCAAGAATGCTGCCATGTGCAGCAACACCTTCAAGTCACCCAGACTAAATGTGTGGTGAGGGAGCCCCAAATCAGGTCTGCTCAGCTTCTCGATAAGTAACTTTGACAATCTGTCCACATCAACAATTACTCTGAATTGCACAGTGATGGTGTTATGTCCTTCAAGGCGGGCCATAATTAAAGGTTTCTCTCTCCTTATTCTATATGTCCCATTTTCTTTGTTTTCCTTCACTGCTTTGGGCCCACTGTAGACTGAGGGGAGCTCAAAGCTGGGCAGATATAAGCCTTGTGTAGAAACATCTAGATTTTGAAATCTGCTCCCTTAAAAAGAAAGCTATTCATTGGTGATTGCCTTCTTAGTGATGGATGATTCATATCAAATGCTAGTTCATGAACTGGATTGTTGTCATTAGTAAATCTGGGCTGCGGTTCAATGGCAGGAAAAATGTCTTGAAAGCTACTATCTGATGGAAGTAGAGATTAATCTGTTTTGGAGACCCTCCCCCAAAGTGGCTCAAGACATATGTGATCATCATACTGGTACTGGCTGATAGTGAGGATGCATTTTTCACCTCCAGCAGTCTTTCCAAGTTGTGACAAGTGTGAAATGCTACCAAATCAAATGGTGTCTTTCACTCTGTGCTGATGCATATGACTTCCTGAGGTGTATGGAAATGAGCTTGCATTCCCCCAAAATAAGGCCATGGTTTTTTTGAAGATCTTAGGTTCCTCAAAAGGGGCATACTTGCAGACTGAGAGATGGAAATCTCTTGATTCCTAGAATGCGCTCAACAAAAGCAATGGATGCATGGCTCCTGACAGTACTACTCAAGCTGTAAGGGACTTTGCAGGACATGTCTGCTCAGAAACAGGCTTCTGGATTCTCTTCTCTTCGTGTTGCTTTTTAGCACGACTGATTGAATTTGTGGACTTAACTGATGAGAAAGATGACTTATTTCACATGAACCGTTGAACTCTGCTCATCTGCAAACAGCTTTGGATTGCTGCTGACCTCAATCTGAGTCAGTAACCAAGAACAAAATGTTCTGGCTCCCCTTTTCACCCTAGGACCCTTGCATACCTCTCTTCTTTGTGTAGTGTGAAGCTAGGCATAGGAGTAAGTACTTTCACAAATACTTATATTTGCACATCAAATGGCAGTGAAAACAGGGCTGTATATTCCTGTGCATATCTGGGTTTAAAGGGAAAATTATAAACTGTGTAGTAGTAGTGGCCTTAAGGCCACTGTGTGTTAAAAGTGTAAATATATGTGTTTAAGTACATTTGTTATTATATAATTTAAATTTTATATAAATATTATTTCAATATGAGAGCTCAAGGGATTTTAAATGTTTCCTTTCACAGGAGCTTCTCGTACATTCCCTTGTCTGACCAGAAAAGTATATCTTTGGGAGTTTTGCAGTATTTGAGGGGGTTTCATTTGATATCAAAAATATGCTTTATTTCCATATTAGCATCAGAGAAGGATTCTGTGGAAAATTAATTGGATTTTTTGTGTGTTCTATCCATCTAGCGGAACAATTTTTGGTTATCTGAGCCCCAAAATCTGATATACTATGTGGTGTAGGAACATGACAGAAAAATCCTGGATGCATGGAATAGGAATCAGCATGAGAAATAGGTGAATTGTGTTGCCACGGGTCTCCAACTTCTTTGCTTCTATCCACTAACTCATCTCCCATCTAGAGTACTCCCATTAAAAACTATTATATAGCTGAAAGGAAAGCAAAGGAAGCTCAGTCTACAGGAAAAGCCTCTGGTGTGCTACGTCTCCTGTCTCTGAAGGGCATCCACTCTTGACCTGAGGACAAATGTTAAGCAGCCACCTAAAAATCATTTGCTTCTGCTGGCTACTCAGCATCTGGCAACTATGAGGGGTAGCTGTAAGGCTTTTGTTAATATCTCTTCCATGTGTTTCCTGACTGTTTTTCCAAAGCAGCTTAGTTGTATGAGATGAGCTCTCATTTCCTCATGCCAGTGACTGCAAGAGTATGTCAGGGGATAACTGCACAGCCCTGTTACTTTGTCCAGCCACATCATCTGTGCTAGCTCCCTGTAATTCCTTGAGAATGACTGATGCAAAATGATGACACAGGGGGATTGCATGTTTTATAATGCATGTCAAAGAAAACATAGGGTTGAGGGAGAACAGGCTACCCTGCTATTTAAATAACTCTTTGCTTTTAAATACAGAGTTTGCACATGGCTATGATCAGACTAGGCATTTTTACAAATGTGAATAGAAGTCCAGTTTGTAAGAAGGCTAGGTGTGCCTGTGTTATCTTCAATTTAGCAACTGTGGGTAGTGTTGAAAATTACTGAATGGATCAAAAGTGACTTGATCTCCTGGATTCCTGTTGCAGTGTACAGTTGTTTCTGAAGTCCCTGCTGTTGTATCTTAACATCTTCTCTTCCCTGAGAATGAGAGGTTGAAACTAATGGAATTACGTCTAGCTGCACTCCTAACACATTTCCACTTGCTGTGCAGACAGGATTTTGTCTGTGTCTCAGGAATTGAGAGATCAGGTCAGTGATTGTCTTCTGGGTCTACGTAGCACCTGCTTTGTGAAAAAGCTTGTGAGCAGAATTGTAATAACATAGTTCTGGCTAGAGCTGAGACACAAACAGCAAAGCCACATCAGTGCAGCCACTTTGGAGTGTGAAATTTAATTACTTTTGCCCTTTTAAAATGAGGACATTTTGCCTTCTGACTTCCCCTGAACTGTCTTTGTTCAAAGCCTGGGGAAAAAAAAAAAATCACAATTCACAAGAGCTTTAGGAGGCAAGAGAGGGAAAAAAAAAAAACCAAAACCCAACAAACCAACAAACCTATGAAGATAAAGCCTGTTCTTAGAATAGTCTTGTGATAACAGTGCTGGGAGGGATCCTCTTTGGACCAGAGTACTGGCTATTGATGAAGAATGAAGAGAGAAATAGACAAAGGGTCACTGTTGCACCTGGTCTTCATTTTAGCTTACCTATTGCTCTTCCACATGTCAAATCTTTGTGTTTGGGATATGGAGCTTGTTCATCCTGTCTTGGGAGTAATCTATCATCCTTTTTAAATACTCCATTTCCTGATAATGAAGGCAGGTTCAAACACCAAATGGAACAAGGGCATTTAACCAAAGACATTAAGACACTGTGACAAATTTCTTCCAGAAGCCTGAAAAACTAATATTAAAACTGGATTGGCTTCTCAGTCAATATATCACAAAATTTGAGGTGAAGGGAGAGGTTTGGCAGAGGAAACAGAAGAGTGGGTCAAGTATTCATGACTTAAATTCTGTTTTGTACAAATAAATCAGCATCAGACACTGATAACCTGGTAATTGACCTAATAATAGTTTTACAAGATTTGCAATGCATATTTTTCAATTGTCTGCCCACACTTTTTTTTTTCTAAGTTGAAATTTGTCAAATACACCCTACTTCTTCACTGGATGGATTCACTTAATGGACATCGGTGCTGAAAAACTTCAGTTGGACTCATTCTCTGCATAGGGAAGAAAGTAACTTGGCCAAGTCTCTGTTATCTGAATACGTGCCAAGAAACAAATTAGCTGCTGACTGCATGAACTTTGATTTCTATGGAAGTACCTCCTCCTCAGTGTTTTCTCCTAGCTTCTAGTAGAAGCTACCCAACTCCAAAACTGGGTTTTGAATTTCTTTCAGTGTATAAGCAAAGTCTTTGTTCTGTTGCCTATGAAATTACATCTGAGCTGTACATGCTATTTTTCACCTCAGTTTCACAATTTATGGAGCTTAACAGCATGAAAATACTTTGTTCAACCTTGACTAGCATGGCTGTCCCTCTTGACCTTCTCACAGTCTATGTACAACAAACATTGCTGCATTTGTTAGTTCCAAGTGGGCAGCATTAACTTCTACCAGTTGAGTCCGTGGTCACAGAGATCCTGTATTTTATTACCCTCTGCATGGTAGACATCACATGTGAAACCTTGGCAAGGGGACAAGGCCACTTGTCCTCCAATGTACTTCATAAAATCATAGAACACATTGGGTGCAAATGACCATTTGGGGGAGGTAAATGACTTTATAAGCATGTCTTTAGAGGCACCTGGCTTCAAGGAGAGGGCATCTGTGCCCTTTAGAAGGGCAAGAGGAAAAAGGAAGGCCTTTAGTCTCCCCTGTTGTCTTTTGTAGTTCTAGGTGAGTCATCATACTGTAATCCCAGGGAACAGTGTATGTTATATTCTGAACTAGGAAATTAGAAAATCATGCAGTCATTGATGTTCTTACTTTTGTAGCAGTGGATGATTTTGGTAAGATTATCTTACTGACAGCAGATCCCTTCTTTAAGACAGTACTACTTTCCATGTTCTCAGTACAGATGTATAGCTTGCTAACTCTGTGAGATAGTGGTGTACCAGATAGTCAGAAAGAAGAAAACTTCATAACTCAAAGATGAATTAAAAAAAAAAAACATACCCAAACCAGAAGTGTTTAT
>JANIJG010014277.1:77189-88907 GCA_024611175.1 Megaceryle torquata
TCCTCTCCTCTCCCCTCCTCTCCTCTCCTCTCCTCTCCTCTCCTCTCCTCTCCTCTCCTCTCCTCTCCTCTCCTCTCTCTTCTCTTCTTCTCTCTCTCTCCTCTTTTTCTTTTGGGATATGACCAGTGACTCCCTTCAACCCTACATTTTACTTCTTTGATACACATCAAGCTAATTTTCTTTTACTATTCTTATTTCAATCAATTTTACCTCTTGGGCATGTATCACTTAGTTGGACTCCAGTTTTCCTTTCTGTCACTGGGATGCTCCTTGTTTTTCATGCCCTGAGCTAACTAGGTATATTTTGAACTTGATTTGGTTTCCTAGATCTTTTGGTCCAAAGTCATACAGAGTCTGCACAGGGCAAAGATAAGCAACATCTTATGTGCAAAAATGTCTCTAAAAGATCACTGAAAAATGTTTTACTCTTAGGTCATCATTGTTGTGTGGGAGCTTTAGGCCTGGGTCTGACTCTTTCCCTAGTTCTTTCCCTCACTGATTCCTTATTCCCAGGTCTTCAAAAAGGAGGTTGTCATTTTACTTTGCAGGATTCACCACCGGTTTTTCTTAGGACTAGACGTGAAAGGAAGATTGTGTCTAATAACCCATCCACATGGGGAAAAATCTGAATACTTGTGAGGCTCGGCAAAGAGAACTGTCATAAACATGAGTAATTCAGGTAATTCAGTAATTCACACTATCGGGTTATATCATTGAACACCATCAAAAGCTGTCAGACAAGTAATCGAAAATGAGTTAAATGTCATTTTGCCTTTCCATAATTTGTCACCGTGTTTTTTTCATCAGAGATATTAGGCAAGTTTAGCATATTTTGGCATTACTCAACAGTCCCTTGATAATTAAAGGGACATGCTCAGGTATATCAATCTTTTCTGTTTTGCTTTCCTTATATTTTAGGAAAATAAGAATCTAAGGTACAAACGAGAATCTTGGAACATATCAAGTATATTCACCTCTTTGGATCATCAAATCTTTTTCTGTGTATTGAAAACCTTTGTAAAGAAAGTGGTGTATAAACAAATAAACAGTTGAACAAAAGATTCAGAGAGAAGCTTCTTGTGAAATGAATACAGATCTATCTAAATGAGGAGGGGAATGATATGAGAGAACAAATGAGTCTACCACAGAAACCCAGTGTTGTGATTACACACAGCAATGAGAAGCACCACAGAGGAGCTCTTGCGCTGCTCTTCTGAGAAGATATTGAACTACATCAAAATGGGCCTCACTCCTTCAGCACTACTGAAACAAGGCAGGTTTCTTGCACATTAAAATTTTTCCGGTGTCGTAAAGTGGGGAAACTGTAACCATAGGTGTAACATCTTGCACTGGAACAAAGCTACAGAGTACAACAAGAAGCAAAACCGAACCATAACTGGGGAAAAAAAAAAAAAAAGTTTTAAAATATCAGTATCTTGTGTGTTTTCTAATGTTCTCAGATTTTTCAACTTACTCTTCATCTTCCCAAAATATAGGATGAAAGCACACTTCTTTATAAAGCAAGAAACTCAAACACATTCATACTTGTTCATATGACTCCCAAGAGCTGGTGTTATCACAGAAAAAAGCACAGAGTCATGAGAGTTGAAACAGCATTTGCAAAGCTTGGTCACACTGGGTCATGTGATGTTGTGATCTTGTCACATAGATCAGTAGCTGTTGAGTGCAGAAGAAGCTGCCTGGATGTCAGAATCATCAACTTTTTACTGCAGTAAAAGGTTTTTAAAAGCTTACATCTGAATCCAAAGAAAGATAATGATTAGATCAGCCTTTTTTTCTCTAAGAACATACATATATTCTCTGTGCTTAATTTCAGTCTAGATGCCAACAGTGTTTTGATGATATATTAATTTTGCTCAATTGTTCATAACGAAGACTTTTAACTTGAGATGTTGATTTTTCTCATGCACACATTTTTAAACATTATTCTAAAGACCAGGAAGGACATTTTTAAAAGGAACAAGTGGTAGTTAAGGACCTCACTATCAATGCAAAAAATTGTGAAAACTAGTTTTTTAACTGCCTTTTAGGTTTTTGGAAACTTCTGCAAAGGTTGTAAACCTGCAGTAGTTTCTGGCAAAGGTCAGTTTAGCCTCATTTATTGCTATTTTTTATTTGTTGCACCCCATCTCCCAGCCTAAAGAGGAAGTTAAACACTGTATATTCTTTGGTTATCTTTATAAAAACATTTGTTTTATAAAACAACCCAGCAAGGTAGCACAGGAACAGTTGTGCACGCTGCTACTGATGTGTGTTGTAAAGCAGATTGTGTGAGCTTGTTGTTAAAGGAGATATTTATATAATTCTGTTGGACATATGCTTCTGGACCCTGAACTACCATCCAGTAATATGGAGGAGGTTGTGGACTGTGGAGACATATGCTAATGTCTTCCAACAACCTCTGACAAAAATATTCTGAGCTTACTAATAATTCTCTGCTACTCTGTGTTTGTAACTGGAAAAGGTGATCTGTGCAAGTGCTGCACTCCTATTCCTATAGATTTCATAAGGCAGAAAGCTTTAACATCCATTAAAGGTCCTGGATTTATCCATCTTTACCTGTCTGGCTTGAAGGGGAAGACAACTCTTCCAGTGTGGGGATATAGACTATAGACATATTGTTTTTACTGGCTCCATTTCAGAAATGTCTCTGTGCTCAACAGCTGATTTGCTTCTTCCTCCTGTGTTGTGTCTTCTGCATGTTCACATCACGTGATGTTGCTGACCTGTTTTTCTTGCTGCATCCCGCTGAAGTAAATACCTAAAGAATTATTGTATTAATGACATTGAACATTGCTAGATAAGGAAAATAGCCTGCATCCAACTAAGAAATGGCTTTGCTTTTTTTTTTTTTTTTCTGCATGTTCAGTGCCTGGTAAGGATACTGCTCTCTGGAAGGCTTTCACATGCTTGGGACAGCAAGGATAGGAGAAATGTTTCACTCTTCAGCTGTGTGTCTGTTTATGCTCTTTGCATGGATGGGATGAATGAATAGGACCCAGCTGTGTTTTCATACAAGGGACAGCTGAAAAGGTTTGGGCCTCCCAGGAAGCAAAAGCTGAGTTCTGTTGAGGCGAATGCTGCCTGCAGTGCTAGTGTGGAGGGCAGGCATTTGGCTCCAGACAGGCGGCACAGGTTAATGTGACTAAAACATCCTGAAGTGCTATGGGAAGTTCAGCTAAGCAGCAGGGAGGCAATGGCAGTCATTGCTGACCTATAAACAGGATGAGGGAGCAGCAGCAGCAAAGTGGAGAGACAGTTGCTGGCGCTACGTTGACAGGCAGACATGTAAACAAAATGATGGAGGAAGCTCTGTTTATATCTGGAAAAGAACCCCCAAACTATAGGATGCAAATAATGGACATACATGGCTATAAATAGCCACAAAAATATAATGTGTATTAAAAGACATACTTGTGCCAAAAAAGACTCCATGGAGAATGGATTGCATACACTTATTTTTTATTTAAGTGTTATGCTTATTTTTCACATGGTAGTATGCACCTTTTTTTTTTTCTCTTATTATGCTTTACCAGACTTTTTAAACAGGGAAGAGAAAATTTGCATAAATCAAATATTAAACTTGTGTTCTATTATGAAAATGAAGAGGCTAAAAGTTTTGGGAGGCTGCCAGCCTTTTCAAGCAGTTGTCTCAGAAACTCAGTCACCAGTAGTTTGATGTTTTGGTATGAAATTGTGTTTTATGAGATTAATATCATACTTTAGAAGCCAAAGGGTAAGGAGAATGTAAGCAATATTTTGTTGGGCTCTTGATTGTCTTCTGAGGGTTTGGGGATATTAATTGGAAGACAAGTGAAAATGTCAATTCCTAGTCATTATTCTGCCAGAGGAAATGTGGATGAGAATCTTTATGCAGTCACTCCCAGATACAGGTAGAGATCTTTCTATCATTACATCTAAGTAACCAAGGACCTTCACCTCAAGCTTTTGCTGGACTACCAGATAGGTAGTTGAGTGGGGTTTTTTAATTCAGTTCTGTGGGTTTTTGCATCAGTTGTGGTAGTTATGAAAGAACAAGAATAGCTTGAGATACTTGTATTACAGATAGTTTTTCTTCTGAGCTAGAAGCAGTGATATAATGCTAACAGGGTATGCATACTTAAAGCATTTGTGGATGCAGTCATTTGTTTCATTATGTTGAATAAAAGAATTAAAAAACTGTCCAAAAAAGTCACTGGGAATAAAATTCCTGCTGGTATTTTTTTTACCAAATAACAGTTCTGTGACATTTGAGGAGTTTTGTCTAGTGATCCTACTATGGGTTGCTATGCTTGTAGTTTTTAATTTTCCATTTTCATTTGTAACAAACTGCTTTCACGATGGCCTTTCTGGCTTTTCAAAAAAAAAAAAAACCCAAACAACTAATGAGCATTATTGTTTATACACACAACATGAAAACCTGTGTTTAGTATTTTCTGGTATTGTGTGCAGACCTGAATACTTGGTTTAAGGTACAAATGAAGCTGTTCTGTGTTACAGTAACATGCTGTGTCAGCCTTTGCTTCACAAAGTCAAGGTGAGGTAAATCTTTTCATGCCCTCAAGTCACCTGGCCTAATAGGTGTTGCATAACAACTTCAGTTTCATTCAACGTGGCATTGTAATTTCCAACTTGACTGTCAGACTCATTTCTTTCACAGCAGGGCATGCTGTGCTTTCTACATTGTGCAACTTCCACAGCTGAGTTGCTTTACTAAGGTTCAGAGAGGAAATGTCGGAACCTCTGAAGCAATGTGGTACTCTGCCTTACAAACACCCCCAGGAGCCTGTCAGATCTTTCATGGCTGCAGGATCAGCATAGGAGGAAGTAAGGCTTTCTTTGTTAGATTTCTACAGGAGTTGTTTAAACACAAAAAAAAATTATGTTAACATGTTTTATTTACAACAAGAAAGTCAAAAACTTCTAACTGGGAGGAAGAATTTTGCTTTGTTTTGGCAGAGCCTTTTGAACAGGATCTGCCCAGAAGGCAGGGCCCCCCACAGCCTATGCACAGATTGGTCTTCAGGACAAGGGAAAATGTCTTCTTTTCATTCTCTGAAGGAAAAGGAAAAATCAAATAAGCAATCAAGGGACAGTCTTGATGGTAGGGAACACAATTATTCTTTTCCTGTCGGGATAGCAGCACTGACATCACACTTCAAATGCTTGACATGTATCATGACTGACATGATACATTGTTGGCCTACAACAATATAATTCCCTCTAGCTACACAGCACCACTGCTGATGGCAGTGGCTATTTCAACTCTTCTAGAGAATTTAACTTTGAAAGATACTTTTTCCTTACTATTTTCAAAATCATAGGCTATAACCATCCTTAGTCCCACCATCCCCAACTCCAGCTTCTGCATAGGTGTCAGAGACCTCTTTTGGTTGAGTCCTCACACTTGCTTGAGGTCAAGAAGTTTAATCCAGTATTTCTGAAAACCAGGGAACACACAGAAATTGAGGTAAAAGTTCCATTTTCTCAGGATGAACATATCCTGGAAGCAGTGTACTTGTGATCAATATCACTGAGGTTATGCTGCATACCCATCCTACAGTGAAGAAAAAATCTAATCGGAGCAGGCATTTAAACAAAAACAAAACCTGCTCTGGCCAAGTGAGTAGTTTTTGTTAACTGTCAACACAGCAATCAAAGTGATTAGTCTTTGTTATTTGATTTTTGGAACTATTTGCCACTGATCTTGAGACCGCTTCAAGTTTGATTGCTCCAGTCTCTTCTCTTCTGGAAACACAATCACAGAATTTCTGAGGTGGGAAGGAATGTGTTGATATAAGCTAGGCCAATCCTCCTGCCCAAACCATATCAGGTTGTCCAGGACTATGTCCAGATGGGTTGTGAATATTGCCAAAGATGGAGACACCACAACGTATCTGGCTAACCTGTTCCCATGTCTGACCAGCATCACAGTAAAGAAGTATGTTCTTGTACTCAGAAGGAATTTAATGCACTTCAGTTTGTGCCCATTGCCTCTTGTCCAGTCTCTGGGTACCACTGAAAAAAAACCCTGTCTCTATCCTCTTTACCTCCTCTTTCAGGTATTTATAAACATCAATAACATCCCCCTGAGCCTGCCCTTCTCTAGGCTGAAGAGTCCCAGCTTTGTCTGCATTTCCTCAAATGAAAGATGTTTAATTCACTTACCTTTCTTCGTGCTCCTGTACTGGATTTGCTCCAGTAAGTCCATACTTTTCTTGTACTGGGAAACCCAGAACTGGACCCAGCACTCCAGGTGTGGCCTCACTGGTGCAGACTAGAGGAAAAGGATCCCCTCCCTTGATCTGCTTGCAACACTCCTCCTAATGCAGCCCAGAGTACTATTTGCCTTCTTTGTCACAAGGCATATTAATAGGTCATGTTCAACCTGGTGTCCACTGAGATCCCTAGATCCTTCTCTGTAGAGCTGCTTAGAAAGGTTGGGTGGTCCCCATCAGGTAGTGGTGCCCAGAGTTACTCCTCCCCAGGTGCAAGATTTTGCCTCATGCTCTGCTGAACTTCAAATGTTTCCTGTGGGTCCATTTCTCTAGCCTGTTGAGATCCTCCTGAATAGTAGCACAACAGTCCGGCATCTCAGCCACTCCTCCAGTTTTTGTATCATCTGTGAACAAACAGGTCACCAGTGAAGATATTAAACAGTGCTGACCCTGGAGCGTCTTGCCTCCAGCTGGACTTTGTGCTGCTGATCACAACCTACTGGGTCTGTCTACCTACCTGATCTTCAGTTCACCTCACTCTGAACTTTTCTAACCTGTATTTTGTCAGCTTAACTATAAGGATGTTATGAAAGACAGTGTTAAAAGGATCCTTCTCTCAAAATGTGCCTTGTT
Source organism: Megaceryle torquata (assembly GCA_024611175.1). Taxonomy (NCBI): domain Eukaryota; kingdom Metazoa; phylum Chordata; class Aves; order Coraciiformes; family Cerylidae; genus Megaceryle; species Megaceryle torquata. The sequence goes on from JANIJG010014277.1 coordinate 84,062, forward strand.
TTCTTCTCTACAGTAGTGCTAATACTTCTGCTTTGTTTTGTTTTGTTGGAACAGTTTTTAACAGTTGACTTGAGTGGTTTTCTCTAATAGGGAGTTTTCTGTTCTCTTTTCTGATGAGAAAAGTGTGATTTCATATGTTAAAACCCACTGGTGGTTATGTGCCCTGCAATGTAGTCAGAGCTGTGTAATCCACCTCCTTTAGCTCAGGCGTGTTTGCACCCAAGTGCTATTTTCCTTACAGCATTGAAGGGGCAGAGGTTTAGACTGAGATGTGGGCGACCACTACCACAGGCAGCAGCATTCCCCAGCAAACAAACACAGCTTGCAGTAGTGTTTCCATGACACGTAAGACTTTCAGCTGCAATTTCCAACACTGATATCCCTCTGGTGCTTTCTACTTTTTACCCAGTATATTAGCAATAGGTTTGTGGCATTTGGTCTGGAACATGAGTAGCATGGGACAAGTGACCCGAGGGGAAGTTTATCAAAGACACAATTTGGCAGGTATTACCCTGCTATGAAACGCTGGAACTTTTTGGGTGGTGCACCAAGTCCCTGCTTGTGATTTTTGGGACTTCTTGCCTCAGCTCAGTATTGACAATGTTCTTTTCTGAAGAGCTCATCTGGGCATAATGCTGCTGGGTGCTGAGCATCTCTGAATAGCTCTGCCACATTTCTAAGTTGCCTATTTGAACCACACCATGCTTGGAAGGCTAGACTGGCCATTAAAAGAATTTCTGTTGATCTGCTATTAAAAATGTGGATGTAGCATTTGTAGCATACTTACCACTACTCTTGATTCTCGATTTGTCATTGCACTTGCATTCATTGCCTTAAGCTGTCTTAGAAAATTAAAAATGTGAGCAAAGTGTCAAGAAAATGCTCTGAAAATGTATTAAATTTTTCTCTTCTGTTTTTCTCGGATGAAGGTGTCAGTTGTTATGTGCTACTCTGCTTGGTGGATACGGGCCTGACTACAGTAGGTTAAAAGGAAATCAAGGGTGGTGCTGCTAACATTCCACCCTCAGCTCCCTATTCACCTCTCGTCATCCACCCTTGCATTTGTATTCAATCGTTCTACCCACCCATCTAGTTTCCATGTGAAATTTTGCTAATGGAGATCTGTCCCACAACACTAGAGAGACTTGAGCTGTTTCTGTAATTTCTAACTTTCTTTATGCATTTCAAGTGTTTCTGACTTGCTAAAGGCTGATTTTGGTCAACATTCAGACTCCATCCATGTGTGTGTATTTAAAGGATCATGCCACATTGAAATAAGAAGCTGATTATACATTAGATCTAAACTTTGTTGTGATTCATGGACATTAGATCCTGGAATTTTGGTATATTTGTGTCTACCAGGAAGGAAAGGGCCAGAAAAAGACGTGATGATTTGAGTGGAGTAGGACTTTTGGCATTCGACTTTTGTGTGCCCTGTAAACTCTGCACACTTGTAAGTGCTGACCAAATGTTAGATACAAGCCTGGAGCCAGATAGAGGTCACTCCTTTGAGGAGTACTTGCTGCATTTTTATATCCCATCATATCCTACCTGTGTCTTAGCAGAACTAGAGCAATGAATGCAGCGTGACACCAGGCTTTGCACACTTGGGCTATATCTCCCTCTTCCAATGGTCTCTCAGTTCCCTTTTTCAGTCCAAGCTTCTGTTTCACTTTATTTTATCTTCTCCTTTCAGTTTCTTTCATTTTCCTTCATTCTTTTTCTTTATTGGAAATCCTCCTCCATGTCAGGAAGGGCCAAAGCTAGAGCTGTATCTCACACTTAGAGACATCTGAAGTCCCCAGTGCTTCTTCCAAAGGTGTCCTGCACTAGGTTGCACTGAGAGCTTTTACAGTACTTGCAGCACAGCCTGTTTTTACACTCAGCTGTTGGGAGATGTGCAAGAGAATGTGCTCAGCAACAGCTCAAGGCATAGTAGCAGGGACAGACACCTGGTGTGGACTGACCGAGGCTCCCTGCCTGGGGAAAGGAAAACACATTCTATTCTGGGCCACAGAGGAGTCTTCAACTCTGACTGGAGTTGATCTGATGAATGTTTTCTGGTGCTGGGGCCTATAGCAGACCTAACTTAAATCTGCAGGAGAGGAGCTAGGCAGAGCAGACAGCATCACTACCTTTGTTAACAGTGATCAGAGCATGAGTGACTGGGAATTTGTGCAGGTGGCAGCAGAGACTGAGCTCTATTTCTTTCCTCTGTCTACCATGAGCTCACATTTTACTGACCTCCTGGTCTTAGAGACTGTCCCAGCTCTTCAGCTGTAGATTTAGTCTCTCTCTGCTTCTTATCCAATAAATATTTAATTGGTCTATGCAAAGTGAAATTACTTCAGGAAGAGCTGCCCTTTTATGTCTGTTTAGAACATTCACTGAGGGCATGCAATCTTAGGTATTTTCTGACTGAGGAAAGACCCTAAGTCTAAGTGTTGCTTGGCTGGATCAGGCATCTCAGATGCTGGCAAGGGAATATGTCCAAGGGGAAGTGGGGTCAATTTTGGGGTGACTTCGATAACACCTACTTGTTGGGTTTCTGCCCATTTCAGGGAGCTAAAAGGTTGTTTAGAACTAAGAAATCTTGGGTTTCCTTTGTTTTTTACATATCTGGAGAATTTAACTGCTGGAGATGTAGGAAGCAGATGGAAGAAGCACTGGGGCCTTCAGATTTCTCTAAGCCCAGGGAATGGGATCATGAGGAGACAAGGCAATAGACAGGTACTTTTGTAGATCCAGTGCATAATGAAAGAAAAGTCACATATATCATCCCTTCACAGTTAACTTAGGAAAACTGTCTCACTAAACTGCATACTCTCCTATAGCTATTTCTGGGGCAAAGACAGATGAATGTGAGAGAACAGAAACAATGGTAAATGCAACAACCAAATAAATGGTATTCTGCTGCAAGTCCTAGGCTTCAGAAGTGTTTACTCAACCCTTAAATCCCTCACCTTTCATCCTGACCCTCTCTCATTTTTTCACCTATCAGAGTCCCAGCTGTGTGTGCTAAGATACAGGAGCAACCTACACACATGGGAATCCATCAAGTCCTGTCTTACGTCAGCTCTTCCTGCAGAATTGCCAGTAATGTTTAATTGTCAAAAACCTCTTAGCTACAAAAGCATTTGCTTTAGTACAGTTCCTTAGTCTCATACCAACACTTGGATAGGTGTTTAATGCTCATAGCTATGGGAGGGTGTTTCTCTATTGTAGGAAACATTTAAAAACCTGATAAATAATAAATCATGGAATGTGATGTAAAAAGCAAAAAATGGAAGCAAACGCCTAACTTAGGGACTGTTCTGTGAAGTTTCGGTGCAAACTTTATTATCTTCTCCAGCAAAGTCACAGTTCAAAATTTGCTTGCCATTTATTTCAATCGAAGTGTGAAGTGTTCATGATAAAATTGCATACATCTTATAAACTTGGTGTATCTCATGCTGCAAGAGCAAGCTTTCCTCAGAAACCTATTTTTTATTGCTTGCTGTAAATATAATGTTGCTAGCCAGTCTCTTTTGTCATAAAACTCTGTTCTTATAATGGATACTGAAACTATTAGGATAAAATAAGAAATTGGACAGTTTTGACCAAAACTGTTGAAGCTGAATTAAAGTGATTATTATTGGTTTTCACCTCATTTTGAGATAGATTTTGCACCGCCCAACTCATCTAATGTGAAAATACTCTTAAAGTCTCTATCAGGCAACACTTTACAGCTTCCAAATCTCCTGAACTGGGGGATTTCTTGGGCTGATGGAAAGAGTAGAGGGACATCACTGACTCCAGCAAATCTGACAGTCACTACATGTAAACTCAGTTATTTCATATAACTGTGCTAAATATATTCACAATTAATTGGTTGCATCCCTCTCTCTCCTTTGGTCAGCAATGACATGATTTTTTTTTTTTAATGTTGTATGAATGTATATATATTGCTATGTGACAGCAGAAAATTGTACTCTGTTATGATTATCTGTCATTTGCTTTTTTGTCTCTTCTGTGGTATTTTTTATCCACAGTTTATTGTCTATTTTCGATAGCCAAAGCTCAAACCACAATGACTGTGTTAGACATGTCTTGCTGTAAAGGAAGCTAATGGTATCCTGAGCTGCATTAGGAGTCTTGCCAGCAGGATGAGGAAGGCAATCCTTTCCTTCTACTCAGCACTACTGAGGCCACACCTGGAGTGCCGGGTCCAGTTCTGAGCTCCTCAGTACAGAAAAGACATGGACTTACTGGAGAGAGTCCAGTGAAGGGCCACAAATGTGATTAAGGGATGGGAGCATCCCTTCTATTAGGAGAGCTGGGACTGTCCAGCCTCGAGAAGAGCAGGCTTAAGGGAATCTTATTGATGTATATAAATACCCAAAGGATGACATAAAGTGGATAATACCTGTTGGGTTTTTTTTCAGTGGTGCCTAGTGACAGGACAAAAAACAATGAGCACAAAGTGAAACACACTTTAATACACAGGATACACTTTTCTACTGTGAAGGTGACTGACCACTGGCACATTTTGGTCAAACAGGCTGTGGTGTATCTAACCTGGAAGATATTCAAAAGCTGCTGTACACAGTGCAACTGACTCTAGATGACCCTGATTGAGCAAGGAGGTTGGACCAAATGATCACCAGAAGTCCATTCCAACTTCAAATATCTTGTGACATTGTGATTCTGTCTTCAGTAACACTTAAAGAACCAATGAAAGAACAGAAACAATAATTTGTTTGCATCAATAATTAGGCCCCAAAGAAAAAAAAAGCCTTCCTTCCTTCCTTCCTTCCTTCCTTCCTTCCTTCCTTCCTTCCTTCCTTCCTTCCTTCCTTCCTTCCTT
>JANIJG010014278.1:9810-20415 GCA_024611175.1 Megaceryle torquata
TGGAAAAGCTGGTCGGACGTTGGAATCCACAGGACAAATATGGAGTTGATCAAAAGAACTTTGCTTGCATCCCTGCCATCTCTTTGTCGTGCGGCTCCTCTTGAGTGTGAGCCCGCCGGGGAGTGTGTGCAAGGAAGGAGGAGCTGGAAGCTGACGGGTGGTGCAACTGCACGTTTTGCCACATGATGGCAGCATTGACTACGTGTTTGAAACGAGCCTTGACGTTTGAAGGCTAGACCGAGATCTTGTTCAGCCTCGTTAAACATCCGTCGTGTAAAAGATTGATAGCAATGCAAATGTATTTATAACCACTAGAGATAGTCACCTTCCACCCCAATTAGCCTTTGAATTGATTTAGTGAGAAAAACATCTATTATGGAATAAAAGTCTTAGAGATTAGCGTTGTGTTATTTCACTACATTTGAAATAGCTGTAGGTAAAAAGGCCTTACAGGCATCAATAAGCTTTAATATAATAAAGTGCTTTTAGGCTACATCAGAAGCAAATTACAAGTGGAAGGTTTGTTTGCTGAGTAAAATATAACTACAGGTATGTTGAGTTATGCTGGTCCTTTGTGGCATTTACAAAATCTAGCTTACACAAATTTTCTTCTCATTCTTTTATTTTTAAAATGGATTAGCTCATGAGAAGTGGCTTAAAATAAAATAACTGATTATAAAATTGTCCTTCCTTTTGCAAGCTAACAGATGTCAAACATATTTTGAAGTTGTCTGGTTTGGTTTTCTTTAATTTGGTTTTATTTGTTTGTTTGTTTGTTTGTTTCCTTTTTTTCCTTCTTCCTAAATGCAATTTGCTGAAAATAACGTAGAGTGAGGGGTGTGGTAAAGGTTCTTGCTGTGGAGTACAAGTCCTAGGTGCATCCTGATGACTGACTAGTGCTGCTGGGAAAAAAGAGAGTTCTCTACTTGACATGGAGCAAAAAGAAATTATTATAAAGGGCTGTCATGGCTTAATTTTTCTAATTTAAAGACCTAATTTTGGTCATGAAGGGTTTTCATTACAGATAAGAAGTGCTATTTATTTGAAGGGCAAAATTTTCCTAATATTTTTTTTAAATTGTACTGCTTTTGCTGCTTTGTAGCTATGATATAAATTAGCTTTCTTGATAAGGCACACAATGGGAACAAACAGCTTTTGAAAACAGAACTGGAGCTGTAGCTGGGTGCTTCCTGATTAAAATTCCACCCCACCCCCTCCTAATGTAAAATCCATGCAACTCTTTACTTTCTATTTATGTATTCATTTGTGTTTATATAAAGGATGAAGCTTAATGAAGTCTATGCAGTCACAGCAGGATAAACCACTGTGAGATCAGATGTGGCCCTGTGCTGTGTGTGAGAGCAAGACCTTTGAGCTGTGAGTGTTCTAATTCTCTTCATTGTTCCTCAATCCATCATTATTTAGTACATAGCTTCTATGATTAACACTATTTAAACATAAAAAATAATGCCAAACTATACTTCTATCCTTTTTACTTTTAGGGGAAAATTCTAAGTCATTGTGATTTTTATGACAATACAAAAAAATTTTACATAATTCATCATGCTGGTTTTGAAAGTTGAAACCATTCCACTCCCAATAGCAGCTATTTGGACTATTTCAGACAATAGCCTGAAATTTACCAGTTTCTAGATATATGTCATTCCAAAATATTTTTATTGATCCCAGACAAAAACACCCTCCTTGGTATGAAGTTGTAACTTTATTTTAGATATTTGCATTTATAAGTTGCTTTCCAACCTTTAATCAATGTGTGTGGGGATAAAGAAAAATACAAATAAGTAAGAAAGAAATTAACAATGTTTGCCAAGTATTTCTTTGAAAACACAACAGGGCTGAAATGTTTACTAAATCTAAATTGCCATGTAAAAATTTGGAATAACACTACTTTTACTAGTGTGTTTGTTTGTTCGGGTTTTGTTTTGTTTTGTTTTTGTTTGTAACCCTGTTTTGGATATCTACTGTGCACTGCAGCATTGATACTGGATAATACAATGATATCCCACTTAGTCATTGTGAAGCATGCTTGACAATCAATCAAAAATCAACTGGAAGCAAAATCTCCTGAAGGCAGCCCTAGATCTGATGGGATTTGTCTTTATGTGTGTGTACATAAGTGTGAGATAAGCAAGCTTTAAAAATAAATAGGATGCATGTAAAATAGGCTGGGATTTGTAATGCATTGTTCATTCTGCCAAATATTTTGCTTCTGCTAATCTCCAATTCTAAAGAAATAGCCAGTTCGATAAAAATAGTATCCCGGGAGCTAAAATTGGCATTGATTTTTAATTTACACAGAAGTTATTACAAATATATATCAATGTCAATTAAAGCAGTTTCATTGCTTACAACATATAGGAAATCAAATTCCATAATTACATTTGCCATGCGGATGGTAGCACTACTTGCAAGGTTCAAAGGTCACTGACAATTAGCATACGATTTAAAGCTATGTTACACTAAATATTGTTCACTTTCATGTCTTAAAATTTTGACAGGAGAATATGAAGGTTAAATATAAATAATATATTCTGATAGAAAACCTTGGTTTTCTTTTTCCCCAAGGTTTGCATTTTTTAGATGTTTAATTTTGTATTCAGTTCATAGAAAATAAACTGTGTTGTGCCTAGGTAACGAGATAGAGCTTATTTACCATATAGACAAGGCTTTATCCAATGTTTGTAGTAGCCTGGAAACACAACAGTTCAGATAAGATTAATAAAAAGGCAAAAGTAATAATCTAGCATTGGTTAAACATTTCACAGGATAACAACAAAAAAAGTGAGTTCAATCTATAGCTGTAGGGTTGTATTTATATTTATATTTGTTAGGTTTTGTTTATCTGATTTTTCCCTACAAATTTTTTTTTTGTTCAATTTCTTCTCAAATTTTATTATATTTTTAAGGATTAAAATATGTGGATGTTTTTCCAAAGAAGGAGATACTAAATTATGGGAGTCCTTTCATAAGGACATAATTTTTAAGCAGATATTTTGATAGTAGAGAGTACATTGAAAGAAGAGACGCTATTTCAGTTTTCTCTGTAGATACAATTTGAATGGTTATAGAATGGTTTCCACAGCAATTTAATGATATGAAGGCAGAAGCATGTCAGCGCAGAACCTACCCTGATTTTTGGACTGATAGGCAATCTGAGATGTGCTAAGATCTGCACAGCCAGCTGAATGTAGGATCTATGCCTGTTATATAGCTGTGGAAAAGAAGTGAAATAGACTTGAGCTTATTGTTGGAAAGCATTGCTAATGCTTCTTTAAATGAGGGCAAGCTGTTGGCTGTTCTCAGAGATGTGATGATTCAGATGATTTTGATGCTAATATCCTTTTTAGTTGTCTGTTTTCTGAGAGACTGGAAGACGTTACAGTCTACAGTGTCTTCTCATGTCTTGCTGAAAGATGTTTACGTGTAGTGAAAACAGGGTTATGACTGGAAGTTAGTTTGTTCGAAATCAGCCTGACCAAAAAGTCAGTTTCAGAAGATGGAAATCCAGAGCAGGTCACTTCAGTGAATGTATTTTCACACTGTACATGGGATGACAAAAAATGTCTCCCATGTCCAAACCTTTGAGAGACAAGTCTCACAAAACATGAAAACCAGAAATTCCTCAAAGTTTTCCCATTCTTAACAGATGATAATGTTACGATAGATGTGTAATATTTTGCACATGTTAGAACATCTTGGTTTAAACTTAAAAATGCATAGCAATTTTCCATGTTACACAACATCATCAAACAAACCTTGAAGTAAGGAAACAAAGCAATATACCATTGTCTGGGTTAGCATACTACAGATTTCTAGGGGTATGCATAAGAGGAATTTTAGTGAATTCTGTAAGGAAGAATACACAGTTTGCAAACAGGGTTAGCGTGCAAACAGGGTGTGAAGAATACTTGAGAAACAAAGAGAATACGAATCAAAAAATATCATGCTTTTAGCCCAAGTTACTATAGTAATAAGAAACCAAACTATTTTGAAACTTTTATTTGAAGACAAAATGTGCATACTTTAGGGAGTAAGGTAGTTTTTCTATGCCCTATGTAGTAAAGAAGAATTATATGTAGAAAATGTTCAAGGGTCAGCAGTGAACTAATGATTATAGTATCCTAAATGGAAACTTCATTGTTTAATTCCTTGTGCATCAGAGTATATTTTGTAATTGTCTATTTGAAATTACTATGAAGTGCTTCTGGATAAAATTTGTGGTAAAATTAACATGTCTTAATCTTATTGGAGGAGTGATTTCTACTGGGAATGTAAATGTGTCTAAAGCAAAGGTGATGCAAACTCTCAAAAAATATCATAAAGTAGCAGACTGATTATGATATTATATATGAAGATCAGTTTGAGGTAACTGGAGGACTGTAGTCCAAAAATGGCAAAGATTCATTTATTAGAAAATTAAAGACTATGTTGACTCTAGACAACTGTTCTAAAATGACAAAAATAGCATTGTAAACTACTACATATACTGGTTGATGGACAGTACATCAATTGTTCTGGCAGATAATGGGGCACAATATAAATTACTGGAAATTAATTGCTAAAGCATAGGACTTTCAATGTTGGGTCAAGTTTGTGTGCACCCAATTGCTGTGTGAAAGAACAGTTCTTTCAGAGTTGTACGATAGTCACTTTATAAAAGCAAAGATAGTAGGAGATTTTCTTATTTCTTTTCTGCTTGACAGAAGATGTAGGAAAAAAATAGATGTTGAGTCTCCAGCTTCACAGGGAGAACTGGGTTAAAGGTGATCAAACCACATCAGGAGAATGGTCTTGAGAAGGACAATACAGAGGTTCTTTAAAGATTTATAAAACAAAGAAGAATGAATAAGAAACTGAGGTAGATTTTTTCTGTGTGTTTGTGGGGGGTTTTTGTTGTTGTTTTTGGTTTTGTTGTTGTTTTGGGTTTTTTTTTTGTTGTTTTGTTGGGTTTTTTTCTGTGTGTGTTTTCTTTTTGTTTGTTTGTTTGGTTGGTTTTTTTTATAATGATGATTACTATATACTTTTTCAGTAGAGAAAGAAGTAAATTTATTTTTCTCCTTAAAGCTTGGACTAATGTGTAACACCCTTAGAATATTCCAGTTTAGATGGTGATAATCAGTTAGTGTCCTCTGTGCCATATTTCTTGAGCAACATGCCATTCTCTCATGCTTTTTCTCCCCTCTTACCTTTAGTATATACTACTTTTTTTTTTCTTTTATTATGCTAAAAGGCTTTTACTTATAAGTCTGTCACTGACTTTTCTTCCAGACACGGTCACTAGTCTGAAGCTAGGAGAATGTCTTAAAGCCATATGACCATACATTTTTTCTCGCTTGAAAATGTTGAAACATACCTCTGAGTAGCAGCAGTTCAATGAATATATTTAAGTGAATGTTTAGCCTGTGAAGGTAGTGCTAGGAAATTTGATTAAATTTGTGATTATATTTGGATTATATATGAGAATTAAAGAATAATAAAGGATATTTTGATGCAGTTAGGATAGGTATGTAATGCGTTTCAAAGATCTGTTGACTCCTAGTTAACTCCTGATTTTATTTTTCTTTAGTTTATGTGAGTCTTTACTGTACATGTTCAAAAATCCTGCTGAATAGCTTGCCACATTTCAAAGATCTTTTAGAGACACCTACAGAAAAAGATGTGAAAAACCTGACTACAACTGTTCTACACTGCGTTTTCAAATCTGGTTTAGTTTAAGAACAGTTATTATCTGATGTACTTTAGTGTCATTAGTGCTTTGAAACTGGTTTATAACTGACAGGGATTCACGTGACATAAACCATTATCAAGACTGTCACATTCATTGGCATTCTCAGAAGACACAATGTTTAAGATCAATATAGTGATTAAACAAGGTTAAAATGATTGATGAGGATTCAGAGGATAAATTAGATGTCAGCCTGAATGGGAGGATGATGCCCCCCAAACTTAGGTATTTTGAGAATAATACCACCCAGAAGCAGCAGACATTGCAAGCAAATTCCCATATGAGAACCATTTCTGATTATTTTTATGTCTTATGGATAAGAAAAGAACATCTGCAGTAAGAAGAATTTCAGTACTATTTCATCCACTAGTAGAAATTCCATGGAATTAGGTCAAACAAGAAGGGCTGATCCCCAGTTGTGCATGTTCTTGGCTTCTAGCCATTATATTTTGATTTTTTATATGCTTTTAGGTCAAGTATTATCTGCAATATATCAGACCCAGAGGTAAAATAAATATCACGTGTCTGTTCTCCTCTACAGACATAAGAGATGACTTTGGGAGTTGCACCTTCTTGGTATCACTCAAGGTGACAGATAAATATCATGGAATGTAAATAATGCACAATATGCCAATTGTATGTTGTTGCATGATTCGGTAACCATGCAGGTAAACATTATGTAGTAATTTTCCCAAGTATTATCTTGCTCTTACAAGTATTGGCATCCCATTTTATAGATAGGAAACCAAACCTGTGAGACATTAAATCTCTCTGTAATTCTCTGGTGTAGGCAACACTTCGAGTATATGCCTCTTGAATTTAAAGCTTCAGCCAGCAGCTCTGCTTCCACTTATGTTACAGGATAATGTGTGGTTCAGTGGCACTCTTATCACACATTAACAGCTACAATGGCTTTTTGTAAATGTACTGTAAAAATGCTTCTTTGGAAGAAACAGTGTGAGCTTTTATTTATTTATTTATTTATTTAAGAAGGTCTTATGAGAGCCACACTACTTCAAATCCCTGATTAATCTATTGATTAATTAATGACAGTGTCACTCCCATTATTCCTGACTGCTTATAAGTGGGTTAGCCATTCCCATCATTATACCTTGAACAAGGCATAGTTAGTAATGAGTTAATGTTTTTTAGATTTGTTTTGTGTTTAACTGGCTCTTCCAATTTGTGGAAATGTAGAATTTGTTTCCATGGTAACTCTTAGACTTCAAGGTTTGTGGGAAAAAGGCTGGTATGTGTATGATTTAGATTATAGTTGCTGAGTTTTATTGTGTTTAAACTGTGGTTAAGTTGGAGTAGTTTAGAATAGTAAGATTTGGAAGGTCTGGTTGAAATATTTTACTAACATATTTATTATGCTGAGGTACAAATAATTTAAATGAAAATTTGACTCAGACCAGGTAGTTTATTTATGTAATATTTATGAAGTGAACTTATTATGCAATAGTTGCATTTTTGGGCTGGAGTGGTATTTGCATGTTGCTATTTCAGCAGAAACATTTTTTTTGTGAAAATTGATCTTTTTATGGGCAACGCTGAACTGGAAGGCCTAATTAAATTCCTCGTATTTGTTGTTGGTACTTTTATATATAAGGTGTTTATTTCTTTATTTCTAATTCTATTGCACAAGTTATCAGAAAACCCCAAGTATTCTTACACCATTTCACCTCAGGGTGCTAGTAGTCAAAAGGAAGCTCTTGAAATCTGAAAATAGTTTTGCAGCTTTAACCTCAATAGCACAAAATCCAAACATGAAGATGTTTTTGATTTAATTTAATACTGTGGTCTGTATCTAATGTGAATATGGTTACTTTCTTCTTAAACTTGATTTTCTTTTCATGTAGGCATTGTTAATACAGGAAATACTAATGGTCTTCAAGGTCATGTGTGTACAGCTGGTCTTCAAGGCAGGCTTCTGTTCATCCTGGGAAATAAATATCTTGGATGTCTATTTTTTCCTCATTAAAAATAAATAAATAAATAAATGATAGCAATTTTGAGAGCTAACAGGAATCTAGGGTCTGAAAAGTTAAGAATGGTGTATGTTGAGTATTGGTTATTTATAATGTCCTTCAGTGTAAGAGATTTTATCTGACCCTGCAACTTGTTTGGACCCAGACACATCATCTGAACTGTCATAATAAAATAAATGTTTATTTCTCTTTAGCTTAGTTTTCTTTGGATAGGCAAATTTTTAATGGTTTTCTTTAGCTTTTGTAATAAAAACCTTGCATTTAAATACATCTGTTCATGATATGGAAAACATTTATTGTTCATAAGACTGAAGTCCTTATGAAGACTACAGTAAGATCTTAGAAGACAAATCATTCTGTAGAGGAGGATTTGTCAATACCTGAAGTTGATGAATCTGTATCATTCAGAACTGAATTTCAGACATTCAGAACATTCTTCATGAACTGTTCCACTGTGGGCCCTTTCCATGGGGGGTGCAGTCATCAGGACCAGACTGCTCCAGTATGGGTCCTCCATAGGCTCACAAGTCCTGCCAGCAAACCTGCTTCAGCGTGGGGTTCTCTATGGGGTCACAGGTATTGCCAGGAGCCTGATCCAGTGGGAGCTCTCCATGGGGTAACAGTCTCCTTTGGGCATTCACCTGCTCTGGTGTGGGGTCTTCTACCATGGGCTTCGGGTGTGTATCTGCTCCTCAACCTTCATGGACTGCAGGTGGATAGTCTGTCTCTACAGACTGCAGGGGAACCTTTGTTCTGGTGCACGCAGCATCTCTTTCCCCTCCTTCTTCACTAACCTTGGTGTCTGCAGAGAAGTTTCACTCCCATGTTCTTGCTCCTTTCTCCTAGCGCCACCACCACTGGGTGGTTCAGCCTGGCCAGCAACAGGTATGTCTTGGAGCAGGCTGGCATTGGCTCTGTTGGATATTGGGGAAACTTCTAGCAGATTCTTACAGAAGCCACTCTTGTAGCCCTGCTACAAAAAACTTGCCATGTTAAGCCAATACACATGTGCTTTGAATTGTGATGCTTCTTTTCTCAGCTCTACCAGTTTAGAGAAGGATTAGAGACACATTTGTCACATCTTTCTTTTGATCGTTTTCTTATTGGTAGTGCTCTGCTTCCTTTCTGGCTTAAATACATGATACATATTTGTTAGCATTCTTCAGATAGTGCTACTCTTGAGACTTTCTTCTCCAAATTATGTTCTTTATATATATCAAATATGTCAAGAACACCTGAATATGTAGTACTTTATGCATATTTTGAAACCTAAAAAAATGAGCTGAATGCTATTATGCAAACTGGTGGATTTTTTTTGTTGTTGTTTTTTTTTTGTGCACATAATGCAGCTGGATCATGTTCCTTGTGTATCTGTATGCAGTTATAGTGTTGTTGCTGCTCATAAGTAAATTTATAAGTAGAATATCTGATTTTGAATTAAAAGGTGGTACAAATTAAATTAATAACTTCACCCCTTTAAGTAATGGTAGCAAAAGTTGTATCTTAAGAGTTGGTGCCAGTCTAGGCACTTTGAACACTCTAACAAACTGAGGAACCAAGAACAGGTGAGCAAAAGAGCTATTACCCATACTTCTCCATCATTTCATTATGTACATGAGTGACTGTTAAAAGACCTAGGAAGTAGAAGGAAGCCATCTCTTTGTCAGTTCCCTTCATGTCCTCCAAAAACTGGTCAGTTACAAGCACATTTGAAAGAAAGTTAGATTTCTCAAATATAATGATATTCTTTCAAGATTCGTGAAAATCAGTGAAAAGAGAGCAGTGGCAGGAACAACAGGCAGAGCTCAAACATTAGGCATTCACTTGCCACCAGCCTCAGTAAACACATGCTCCCCACTACAGGAGATAAAACATAGGTGTTGTTGGTAAAGAAAGATCAAAGAAAACTTTAGGAAACAAAGTATCAAAACTCAAGAGTCTACAAAGCTACTTGTTATTTTTCATCTTAAGCTTAACCAATGGCAATTTAAAAGTACTCTCCTTGCACAAAAGAAAAATGGCCCCCTCTATTCGATCCAAGATTTGGAGTCTTAAGGTTGTAAAGTTACCAAGAAGAACTTTCTTTGTAGTTTCTATTTTGCATATACATTTAAGGTGTTTGCATCTATAACTTCAGTAAGAAGCCATCTCTTGTTCTGTTACATTTCAATTTAGTTGAAAAAAAAAAAAAAAAAAAAAGTGGTCTACCCTGAAGAGCACATGCTTTTTTACTAAGGGTGGTGAGACATTGGTCCAGGTTTCCCAGAGAGGTGGTCGATGCCCCATCCCTGGAAACATTCCAGGTCAGTTTGGACAGGGCTCTGAACAACTTGATGTAGTGGAAGATGTCCATGTTCAGTGCAGAAGGGTTGGACTAGATGACCTTGAAAGGTCCCTTCCAACCCAAACCATTTAATGATTTGTGTTTTAATGTCTTCTGGCATCCTACCTGATACACTGATATGCACATCTACAAAAATGTTCCCACAGGTAATCCTCACATTGTTAGAGACAGAATCGTGAATAAAGGCTGTGTTCTAGTTGGACAGAATAACAGTAGAGTCAGTATTTAGAAATTCACAGGCACATATAGCCTCCATCCAGAGGAAAAATCAAACTATCCATAATGCATTTTGCTTGGCACACAGTCTTGATTTTAACCTGGATTTGAATGTTTAGATAATAGGAAGTTCTTGACTATTTTATAGTATGGTCACAGATAGTGAAGAGAAAATCAGGAAGAGATTAGATAGGGAAGTGGAATTATACATGTTGGAATATAATGTGAAATGTGGTAAACTTTGAATCAGTCAGGGTTTGTTTTTTTTCTGTACAAATCAGAAACATGGATGGTGTTCTTTCATCTGT
>JANIJG010014279.1:0-61714 GCA_024611175.1 Megaceryle torquata
CTCCCCTGCAATGGGGCCAGGGATGGGGCAGCCACCACCTCTCTGGGCAGCCTGGGCCAGGCTCTCCCCACCCTCAGGGTCAGAAATCTCTCCCTTCTCTCCCATCTGAATCTCCCCTCTTACTTCTCCTGGAAGCCTGTCATGGTCTGATAAAGCACTTCACAGCGTCGGGCAAATCAGAACCCACCTACCCCAAGTACAACCTGTAGCAGGGACGCTGCCACTCGGGGAAAAAGGATTTCAGCTGGACACTGGGAGTTAACAAATGGCTGAGCCACAGGAAAACCAGCGAGTGTGTGAGACGGGGGACACCTGAGCGAGGAGCCGCTGGCCTGGCTCGGTGTGAGGATGTGGGGAGCTGGACGTACCTGGTGCGTGAGCGCACGCCCGTGACAGAGGAACTGGTGGAATGGCCGGAGCCGCCAGCGGCCCCGGGCTCGCAGAGGGGATTCCGGCAGTAGGAGGTGCGGTTGGGACCCCGCCTGCCCCCTGCCATAACAACAGAGGGTGCGCAGGGCTGGGCTCCCAGCTGGCTGCTCTGCTCTTCACTGCCCGCTTAGGTCTCGAGTCCTTAAAACTGAAAGGAAAAGATGCAGAGTTAAGGCTCATGTGGTCACCACGCCCCGGCGGGCAGCGGGAGCCCATCGCTCCCTGCCGGGTTGCGGCGTAAACCCGGATGAACCCACCACGCTCGACCCTTGTCTACACCTCCTGCCTTTGCCCCGGGCTGTAGATGTGGCCCCAGATACCTCCCGACGCTCCCAGGGCACGCAGCGGCTTGTTCGGGCGCTGAGAATTCGACGCAGGCTTCCATGGGAGAAAGCAGCAGCTTTTCATGCCTCCCTCTCCCACCCCACGGCAGTTTCTAAGGAATTTAATCTGGTGCTGTCCCTGTTTTACAGGCAGAGCAACGTACTTAGGGAGATGCTAAACAATTTGCCCAAAGGATCCGGTAAATTGGGGGTGTTACCCAGGTCCCCTTTTGCCCGGTTCTGGGCTGGAATCACAGATTCACAGCTCTTGTAGAGGGACACTGGAAAAACACAGACTGGCTGTTCTCCTTTAAAACAGGAGGAAAAAAAATAGCATTTCTAGGGCATCTGTTGTACGTTTGCATGGCATGGAGCTCAACGGGATGTTGGCCCCACGTTGGCTTTCTGAGCGTTCGTCTGCCACTGTGCAAACAGCAACACGAACGCCAAGGTCTGGAAACCCTTCTCTGGATCCTGTTGATCCTGAGGAGGATCCACCCAACATGGAGCAGGGGCACGGTGATCGCAGGCCGCTCACTACAAGTGAAATCGGAGCCGTGGATCGGCTCGGATCAGGTCACATCAGTTGCTTGACATTTCCTCTGCCGATTGCCAGTTTGCATCACCGAGCAATCGGCATCTGGAGCACATGGTAATTTGCTGAAGGCTCTGAGGCTGCTCTCGGGTAAGTTTTAAGCCTCCAGCAAACTGCTGTACTAGCCCCAGACCCAAGAAAAGCAAAGACACCCTGAGACCGGTGCCTTCACATGGGCCAGCGGGGCACGGAGAGGGCTACGGCACGGGGGGAACTGGGTAGGGTCCAGAGCAAAGGGCAGAAACCCCAGTATGTGACCTGGGGATGCAGAGTAGCTGCTGGTGAACAGGAGGGGCTGTGTACTGGGCCCCCCCCCAAGACAGAACACCAGACAGACAGGGCTTTGGGGGGAGATGAGGACAGTGGCTCTGAAGCCCAGGACACCATCATGAGAGAGTCTGAGAGGGAAAAGGGGTAGAATGAAAGTGTTGGAGCTGGGAAGAGAGAGCTGGGGTGGGGGGTGGCACACTGGGGGCTTTAGGAGTGGAGTATAGGACTGCAAAAGTTCTAGGAGCTCATATGGGGGCTCTGAAGGAGCAGTGGGCTGCGAGGGCACAGGCCAGGGGCTATGTGGTCTACACTGGCACAGGTGGGAGCCGGGAACACTCCAGGCAGAGGCTAGGGGGGAGAAACTGGAAATCTGGGGCCACACGTGGGGACTCCAGAAGAGCAGCCGGGGCCACCGGGACTCTGGGAGAGAAGCGAGGGTTCCGAGAGCACAGCCTGCGGCTCTCAATGGGTAACGGGGGTTCTAAAGGCCCCTGGGGTGCAGGCCAGGCCTGCGGTGGAGCAGGGGGAGTTACAGCAGTGCCGGGGGAGCTGCAGGACGTGCCACGGGGGAGCACCGGGAGCTCCGGAGATTCCACCGAGGAACGAGAAACCCGCACCGGGGCCCCTGGGAGCTCCAGGGGGGCGGGAGAAGGGAACTCCGGGAGCCCGCACCGAGGCTGCGGGTAGGACCAGAGCTCTCGGGCAGCTCCGGGGGGTCCGGGCCAGGCCGCGGCCCGGGAGCCGCCCCCCTCCCGGAGGCAGCGGCGGGGCGGGGCCAGCTGGGGGTTCGGCGGAACCCCGCCCGCCGCTCCGCTCGGCCCTTTTCCACCAGCTTCCCCCCAAACCTGCTCCTCCGCCCCGCGCCCGCTCCGCCCGTCCCCGGTGCTCCCGGCTCCGTCCCGCCGCTCGGTTCCCCCCTCACCCATCTCCGGCCGCCGCTCCGAGCCTGCGCCGGGCACAATATGGCGGGCGGGGCCGGGCGGCGCGATGGCGGCCGGCAGAGGACAATCCTCCTCCGCGGGGAGCGCGAACCGCGCCGGCCACGCCCCCTCCCCAGCTAACCACGCCCCCATCCCAGCTAACCACGCCCCCTCCCCACATGACCACGCCCCCTCGGGGGTACCCGGCCCCCGATTTCTCGGGGGTGCTTCGAAGCATCGCTGGAGGCTCATGGCCCACGCTGGTCCTACACCTCCTTTGCACCAGGGGGGACCCCCACCCCCTCCAGAATCCATCACCCCGTCAACAGCAACTCTGGGGCAGGGAGGGAAACGAGAGAAAAACCTCCCACCTCTGGAAACCAAGAACCAGCTCCATCCTTAGGCCTTTATTACAGGGACTGACTAATCCCTGCCAACATCTGCTGAACGCTCCTCGCTACAGCCCGGCCGCGGAGCGCGCCAGGTTGGAGAGGAGTTATTTTAACGCTGTGATTCACCCTGCTTGGTTTTCACCGTCTTTGCACCAGCCACTTGCGGTATTTTTCATTGATTTCCTCGATGCGTGGGTGTTGGATGTCTCAGTGTTGATGAAGCATTACACCATCCTGAGAACCAGCCCTGCCTGGGCTGGAGGCAAAGGCGCTGTCGCTACAACTGATGAACTTTCACGGGGCCAGTCTTTCATTTCTTACTGGTTTTGAAACCTACATTGTGCAGAGCCGTCAAAAACCAGCAGCATCCAGACATCTGTGCTTTCAACAGAATCCTCCAGGAACGACTCTAAAGGCAACAGGCTGTCAGACCGATGTCAGGTTACAACAGGTTGCACCCATTTATTTGGGTGTACTTGGTTCTAAAGCCAGCAGTAAAAGTAACAGCTTCCTTGGAAAACAGTTTGTATTTCAGTATTCCAGCCCAGGGAGGCTGCGGGGTTCTCAGGCACTCACCCAGAGCTGGCAGGTTCCAGTTTCCCAGCCACGGCATCTTAACCGGGTTCCTTCGTCAGAGCTGAAATTGGCTCCTTGGAGATCCCTCCCACTTTGCAAAAGGAGCAAAAGGAGCGTGGAAACAAACATTTCTGTTAAAACATATGGTGGCAAGGGAAGGCTCGAGTGAGCAAGAACAGCAAAGGTTTCTGCTGGGAGTTCACAGGAACCGAGCTTCCCGAGTAGAAAAAGGGGAATAACATCCACGTCTGAGATGGGACTTCCCCCCGGCCCCGACTCGCCTGCAGAAATTCCTCCCCCTCAAAGCTTACAAATGGAGCATGTGTCCAACATCTCATCCAAGATGTTAGAGGTTTATCAGTTAAAGAAGTTCTCTCAACCCTGGTTTCCTCCCCAGAAGCACCATCTGTAGCAGTTCCTCGCAGCCGAGAGGAGCTGTGTGAGCAGCACCGGCTGCTCTCTCCCGCAGCTCCCAGCAGACAGGCCACAGCTGGTCTCCTCTCCTCTGGGACAACTGGAGGGTCCACCACAGGCATCACCCTCTGCGTGGGGTGAGGCAGGGAAGACGTGCACGTTTAAATTGGTGTTTCTTGGCTGCGCCTGGGACAGCTGCTCTCATACAAGTGGAAAACCTCATTCTGTACGGAAAGAATCTTCCCGAAGATGGGGACTGGGAATGCTGCTCTGCTCCCAAACCCGGCTCACCACCTATGGAATTTTTCAGAGGGCTGTACCAAGGTGATGCCTGAGCCTTGCCGAAAGCAGAGCGGTTTAAGGTAAACATAAAAATACCACAGGTAAGTTATAAAATAAAGCTTGTAGCCCTTTATTTAACAATCCGAACAGCAACTTGAACCCAGGGGGTAAGGAACGGGCAGAGTACGAGTCTCCTTCCAGGAAAAGCTGCTGGGTTCATCTCTGCTGTACCAGTTGGAGTGTTTTTCCTGCAAGCTCAGTTTCACACTCCTGCTGCTGTCCCAGACACCGTGAGACCTCACCGGGGAAGCGCCAAGTCCGGGTTTGCACCAGCTCCAAGCGAGGCCAGCCTGAGTATTTACACCAAAGGGCTGGACCAGAGGCCTGGCCACGCAGAGCCGGGGCCAAAGGAGATGGAGCTGCAGCAGGAGGATGTTTCTAGAGTCAAACTTCTCTTGAAAAGACCAGTATTGTTGGGCAACACTTCCCCGGAGGAGCAGCAACTGCTGCTGTGCAGCACCCAGCACAACAGGGGCCTTTATCTCCTTTACGCTCTTTACCAAAATCCTACAAATAATAAGATGTGGATTGGTCCTTGGGGGAAGCGGGGAGATGAAAGCTCTCCGGTGCTCGTTAGCTCACAGCCAGCAGAACACCCCTCCAGTGCTACGTGTCGGCGTGAAAGGGAAGGTTATTTAGGTGACTCGAGCTTCAGCACTCAAAGGAATCGCTACCCCTCACAAATTTCAGTGCCTCCTCTGTCACCCCCGGAACGTCTGGCTAATCAGAGCATCTTGGAGAGACACATCCGATGCCAATGGCTATTTTGGGATCTCAAATTAGCTTTTGCAGACTCGAGGCTAAAAGCTGAACATAACAATGCTATGAGGGGGTGGAAGATGTTTGACATAGGGCGTGTTTTCAAAATGCTTTTGGCATCTACAGCTATTTTCAGGATATTAAGATTTACATTCCTCCGTAACATTCCAATCTTTCACATCAACAGGAGATAAATGCAACGCACAAGCTGGAATACTCCACAGGCAGCGTCACAAGATCCACTTCTACTGGTTAAAAACTGCATCATAATAGATGATCTCTATCAAATCTTTTCCACTTGATATAAAAGCTGTGCCTATTAAGAAAGAAATGGGAAAGATTGGTACAACACCGTAGAAATTGATGTCCCAATTACATTGTAAATGAAGATGTATTTGATAAACAGGCCACAAAGACACGTTATGATCTCCCCTAGCAGGGAACTGCGGATCCAATTTTCAAGGTAAAGAACTGAGGGTAATCTCCCTCTCCTGCAGCAATTCCACACATTAGTCCTAAGATAAGAGAAGCTCATTTGGTACAATTCCATATAAAATAAAGACTCCTGTCCTTCCATGTCCTATGCCCAGGGCTCTTCCCTGCTCTCTTTTGAAGCCATGAGACTCTTTCAGCAGCGCAAGGCTTTATTTCTTTGTTCTTTTTAAGGATGGAGCTCAAGTTTTTCAAGCGATCTCGAGATTTGAGAGCAAGCGAGGAGCTGTCCCTGAAGGAAACGCTCACGGCTGCTGCCTGCTCAGGGGGGGACAGGGGGAGAGGGGTCCTTGCTGGGTTAACAGGTCGCTCCACTGAGGCCTCAGCAATTCCCCAGCCAAGGTCCTGCTGGGTTCATAAGCACTCTGAATTTGGAGGGGATTTACTGGAGAATGGGCCAGAGCAGCAGCCAGAGGGAGCTGCTCCCCTGGGGGTGCTGAGCTGCACCAGCACCCAAAGGTGCTGGGAGGTCTGTCAGCCCTTCCCTCCAGGGCTCAGGGTGTTCACTGGAGGACACCAGGTGTGCAGCTCTGAGGGGCTTGGAGTTAAATGTGTCAGGACCGCTGCCTGAGCTGGCTCTGGTAAGCACATCAGACTAAAAGCCATGAAAAAACAGCAGCCAGATGATGTTTCAGAGCCTGTCGACAGGGGTGTGGAGGGGTGGAACTGGCGAGGTCTAGCTGGGCAGCATCTGCTCTAAAATCTGCTATCTGTAATTTTCCTGCTTTATGCCCAGAGAAGTTGTGAATTTGCCATCCCTGGAAGTGTCCAAGGCCAGGCTGGATGGAGCTTTCAGCAACCTGGTCTAGTGGAAGGTGTCCCATAGCAGGGAGGGTGCTATGAGATCATCTTTAAGGTCCCTTCCAGCCCAAACCAGTCTACGATTCTGTGACTCCTACAGCAATTCCCATGGAGCTGTTCCTTGAGCTGCTGTTTCTAGAGCGCGGGGTGCCAACAGTTTCAACGCCACCTGTGAGCGCTCACGAAGGCCAGCACCTCAGCCAGGACCCAGCTCCAAGAGACACATCCCTCTCCTCAAACCCACCTAAAACCTCCTTCTCCACAGGACCTCAGCGGGAGATCTCTGCAGCCTCCTCCACGCCACGACCGCTCGTCCAACCGGCCTTTCGCAGGAGTTCATTTATTTCTGGGTATATAAAGAACGGCTTCGATTTGGCAGCTCAGATGGAGCCTCCTCCCCCTGCCTCCCACGGGGGCCCCGGCAGCAGCAGCTTGAGACGGGTGGCAAAAATAACCCAACTCACCCGCTCGGCGTCGGCCCTGCTCGTCTTCGCCCAAGAGATTCACGGCGACGCGCTCTCGACTCCTGCAAAGTGAAGATATTTGTGAGTCTCCTGAATCTGCACAAATCCAAAGGAAAAAAAACCAAAAACCAAAACACGCACACACACAAAAATTAAAACAAAACGAAAAAAGATCCCTGCATGCAATTTACACAGGAAGGAAAACATGCAACTTAAGCTGAGCTTGGAACATTTCACAGTAAATAGCAATACTGGGGGCTAAAAAGGGCCATCATTTTACATTTTTAAAGAACTGAGCAGAATGTTGTGTGGTTTGGTGGGGTTTTTTTGGCAGTAGCAGGACTATCTATATTCGTTGTCGTTTTACATCTTTGGATATTTAAACTTGCCGATTCCTTTTTGCCCACATTACATTACAGTGCATTTTCAAAGGGCACATTATTAAAGTTATGGTTAATTTAGGCAGAAGCACACGGTTGGTTTGGTGTTGGGTGGTTGATTTTTTTTTTTTTTCTTTTTTAAACTTTTATTTTAAACATTTTTTGTTTTCTTTTTTTTCAAATTTTTTACATTAAAATTAACATCTGAAGAATGGTTTCAATAAAGTTTATGCAAGTTGCCGTCACAGTTTATGTAAAAGAGAAATGTGCTATTAAAATCAGACATTTAGGTTACCTTTTGGGGTTTGCGATGCATGTTAGCTTTACACATCCTGATTCTCCTGCGATAATTTTCCTTTAAAAGGGGGGTATAGGGTGATCTTTTCATCAAGCAAGACATTATGCCCTGAAAGCTGACTCCAAACCAGTGTTGAAAATTCAGTTATTTACACTTTAATAACAATCTACAAAGACAATTTTTTTGTTTTAAAGTATTCCCCTCAGTCATGCGCCGCTACAAGCAGTTTGCTTTTCCTAATGCTCTATTTTTCACCCCCGAGCAGTTTAATTCTCTCCCCCTGAAATGCCAGATTAATTTTGCAGATGGGACACACAAACCATTTTTCACGTCTCTCTAAGCAGCAGTTTATGTTAAGCTGTTATGTTATAGATCTATCTATACACACCCCCCCTCTCAGAAGGATATGAGGAGCCACTGCAGCCCCCTCCTCAAACAGAGAGACATTTTTAAGCGGCTTTCCAAGTCGAGTAGGAAAGGGCATCGTCTTAGCCAAAGGGGGTGAGGGGGGTTTACAGAGAGCAAACTTCCTTCTCCTCCTGGTGGCAGCTAAGCCTGGGATTTTGCCGTGTTTAAACCAGTCGTTTCAGACTCAAGCTGGAGTCTGAAGTCTGGAAAACCCTGGGAGGCCACCTGGAATCTCAACTGGTAATTCAGCAAAGAACCATCAACACATTTTACAGCAGACTCAAGTCAGATTTCTGCCACAGGCCAGGATCAAACTGCTTTCAACAACTTTCAGGGGGTGAAAAACAAAATTTTCTTTCCTTTTATTAAAAAAGAAAAATAAAAATAATGAAATAAAATAATTAAGCTCGTTCCAGGAGCTCGATAAACTTCTGGTGAGAATTACAAAAAACCCACAATGTTTTAGAATGTCTCCATGTTTTAAAGACAATTAGCTCTAGCATTAATTTAAATTTATTTGAATAATAATAATAAAAATAGCTATTTTACTGCTCAACCAAAAAAAATATAAAAATGACAATTCATCACATTTACTTTGATTAAAAAAGGACTAAACTTTATTGACAAACTGCGGCAGACATTTTGACAAGTTTTAGCTACCTATTTAGGCAGACTTACACATGTAGCATTTGATCTTCAAGAACAGAGTGGGAGGACAAGTGTACAAATCCAATTAGGACTTTATCCTATGTACAAAGTGAAATTTTTTCCTCTTTTTTTTTTTTTTCTTTCTTTCTTTTTTTTTTTTCAGCTGCAGTGTCCCTTTTTATGCAGAGCTAGTGTTGAGATACACTTGAACAAGTCAATGGGATTGCTAATATTGACCATTTTGTCACTTTTGAACTTGCACTGTATTATCTGCCCCAAGCACTATAAAAAAATTGATAAAATAAATGAGAAGACTGTAATTTTACAGAGTTCAGACCTACTCACGTAATACTCTGTTTGCTAATATCAAACACTGGGCAATTAGAGCCATGCTTTAATTTGGTTTTTTTTTTTTCCCCCCTTAAAAGTTCTTCATATAGAACCAAACTGAGAACCCCTTTACACTGGAGAATGTGCTTCCCAAGCATCTCTCAACACCGCACGTTCGGGGCTAGATTTCAAAACCCACATAAGAAAAGTCAATTTTACAAACCTAATTTTTTGTTTGTTTGTTTTGCTTTTTCTTTTAAGTCAATTACCTTTAAAAAAATGCTATTTAATTTGTTTGAGGATCCTTCGTATTAAAATTTAAACTTAAGATTCACCAGCAATCTGCTTTTAAGGAAAAGTTTGACATCTGAGGTTACTTTTAAACGGTGGCAGCTACTACCGTTACATTATGATTTTTAATTCTTAAAAACAGCCCTGAATTTTGAAATGTAGCCTACTTTGGGATTCTGCAACTACAACTTTTATGGGTTCCTTAAAACCAAACTTAAAAGGTTAACAAAACCTTAATTTCATAACTGCTAAGCAAAGCATGTCAACTTTTGAAACTAACATTTTTAACTCAACTTTTTGTTTCTTTTTTATTAAAAAAGGTACAGTTGTTTTTATCTAAACAACAAAGAAAGAAAAGCCATCTACACACTGGAAAAAAAAAATAAAATAAAAATTAAAGTCGGTCCTCTAAATCTATTTAACTCATTTTAAAATACTACGTACAGAAGCCAGAATGCAGGGTGAGGATGGAGTGGGAGAAAAAGGGCCACGAAGAAAAACAGTTAGACAATTACTTGTCTGGTGTGGGTAAAGCAACGGGAATCCCGGGAGATACAAGAATCAGTAACAACTGTTTGCTCATAACTGATATTTTTCCCTCATGTTTGTTTTTTAATAACGTCCGTATGGGTGCTCTCTGTAGGCCCCCTTCACTGGCCTGGCCGGCGGGGCCTTCAGGGAGGGTCTGGTTCCATTCCAGTCATCTTGGCCTGCGGAAAAGAGAGGGAGAAGTCAGGGATGGCCGCCCGGCCGGCTTCTCCCCCCGCCGCAGTCAACACGGGGGGGGGGGTCTCCATGGTGCTTTCACCCCAAATCCCCTCTGCGAAACGCCCCGTGGTCCACCAAAGCCTCTCGCCTGCAGCGCGGAAAAAAGCCGCTTGCGCGGGGTGCCCGGGAAGCGCCGGCAGCTCCGCTAAGCACCGACCGGGACAACGCCGGTGCCTTTTAGGAGTAATTAATTTCAGCAGAGCCAAAGCCAACTCACGGGGCAGCTCTGGCAGCCGGCCGTGGCCAAGGTCGCAGCGGTTGTGGCCCCTCGGGCTGGGGGCCAGTGATGGCGAAAACCCCAGCAGCACCCACAACCCCAGCAGCACCCACAACCCCAGCAGCACCCACAACCCCAGCAGCACCCACAACCCCAGGGGCTCAGCTGCAGGCAGCGCCTCTCGCCCTCCCCGAAGCCACACGAGGCAGCCCTGGGAGAATCGTGCCAAAATGATCAAGTCCCTGCGCTGCTGCAGGAGGGCAGCACGTCCAACTGGACTTCCAGGCAGCAGACTGGGGATTGCCGTTCCTTCCCCTGCATGAATACGGGAAGCTTTACAGGCGCGGCATCTGCTCACCTCTTCAGAGCAGACATCTCTTGCTCGTGCTGTACCAGCACGGGACGGAGCACTCGATGGGACAGCCCCAACCCTTCTACAACCACCAGCCAAGACAATGAAGTTCACAAGTCCTTGCTGTCCCCGAGCTAGATCAAGCATCCAATATCCAAGCCCAGCTTTCATTATGGCTTCTCCTTGCACCACTGACACTGGCACTCCTGCTGTTCTCTCAATCATAGAGCGGTAGGGGTTGGAAGGGACCTCTGGAGGGTCACCAGTTCATGAAAGCAATGTCTGAAGCCCAGAAGACAAGCGAGCCTGTTCCTACCACCGTGCAGCACGTTCCCGTTTTCTCAAAACCATCTCCAGCCTGGCTCAACAATTCATTTCTCTAATTCTGTTTTCATGAAAGCAGAGACCAAGGAAATTGCTGTGGATAAACAGATTAGCTGTGGCAACTCCATGCCAAGTATAGAACGAGCATTTTGGCCTGCCCATCCCAGACGCCACCACCGCTCTCCTACCAAGTAGGAGGCACAAAAGCCTCTTTGTGCTGTGTGACTAACGGAGGTGACAAACCAAGCCACTGAAGGTGGGAAAGACAACCAGTGGTAGACAGCAGCTGGCTACTCAGATGCGCCTCGGACTGGAAAAGCATCCCTGGTTAAGCACCTGAACTGGAATTTCTCACAACTTAAGGCGAGGGCAGGAACCAGCCCAAGGGCAGCCCAGGAAACAGGCACCACGTTAACATCTCTGCTTCCCTAGTACCAGGGGATTCCCCAAAAGCTCCTCCAGCTCATCACTACCTGGGTTCACTCGCACCTTCGGGCACTGACGCCCTGCCTGGGGCCGCTCTCGACCCAGCACGTTTCTGTGCCATCGAGCAGCTGGCTCTGTAGCCTTCAGAACTGTTTATAGTTCAGCTTGTTTACAGAGAGAGGAAAATGAATCTTAGTCATCACCGCATGCAGATGCCATTCGTAAGCTCGGAGATACAAACCAGCTTAAAAAATAATGAAAAAAATCCCCTGCAGTCACCCAATCCTTTATTGCCAGCACCTCAGATATGAGGCCTATTGTTTTCCACAGTTGGTGGTTCACACAGCTGTGGTTAAACTGGTCTCCCACACCCCTCAGTCTAGCCTAAGCCAATAGCTTTACCTAATTCAAATCAGCCGAACTTCACGGACTCCCTGCAAGTCATATTGACCAAAAATTGTTCCAACCAGTCAAAGGGAGGCCTTCGTACGACATTTAAATCCATTTTTCAAGCACATGTATAGCGCGGAGTCAGTGGCAGCTAGCGGGTTTTTGAGGACAAGGAAGCAGATGGAACCATGCACTCATCCAGCTCAACAAAATACAATCAGTGAAAACCAGACTGCAGCAAAAGTAGCGCTGTGGGTGGAAATCCAGAGCTCTTAAAAATATTCTAAAGCTACAAGGAAATGAAAAGATATTTCCATAGTTGGAAAATGAAAATTTAAAAGCGTCACCTTTGAGACAATCGAGAAAAACCTAAAAGAAACCCACAGAATGCTGACCTGGATAATCTGTAGGGTAGAAATATTCTATCCTGGAAACTACTTCAGTCTCCTCAGTTTTTGTTCAGAGTGTGGAGTGATGCTGGGAAACAGCTGGTCGGCCACAAGCAATTCCCAACTACGTGCGACCGCTGCAGGTCATTCCCAACTACGCGCAGCCCCTTCCCTGGTAAGAGGACAGTTTTCCCAGACATACCATAAGCTTCATAGGTTTCCTGTGCCTCCCCGTGTCCATAATCATAGTATTCTGTGTCCCTGGAAGAGCAATGACGTTGGTTACACACGGCGCTGAAACCGTAACTCCTGAACTGACACAACTTGCACAAACACTGGGAAAGCAAAGATGCCCAGTATCGCTCATGGCTGTGGTGTGTCTGGTCACTGGTTTTACACAATTGTCAAGGGCACTGGGATGCTCCCAAAAGTGATTCCCCAGGCAGATTCCAGCACAACAGGGCACCTTCCCTACAGCTCCAACTCAGAAATGAGTGTTTCCATTCCCTTAACAGAAAAAATAACAAAGAGAAAAGATCATGCATAGTTTTCTCAGTAACAGAGACACAAACTTACCCTTGGCCCTGGCTGTAGTACCCCTCATACCCCTCATAGCTCTGGTCTGCGTATGCATCATCATAGCCCTGAAACGGACGATGACATAAACGGTGTTAATAGAAGGATCAAAGGTTAATGCCCGGTCAAGAGTGACAACAAAACTCACTTTGGGCTACAGCAGCTTTCAGAGGAGCCTGTGAATCCTACCCTGCTGCAGGAAAGGGGCTCAATTTTAAGTCCTCCTTTGAGGACTAAAGAGGCACAGCAGGTCAGCCAGCATCATACTCGTGCCTGGTGGCCACTTCTCCAGAGCCCTTAGCCCTTATCTCAACAACAGGGAGTGTCTAATACATGGGCAGTTAGCTGGAATTAAAAGGCAGACAAAGACAGATAGTTTCTTACATATTCCTCATAGGTTTCTGGAGCAGGAGGAGGAGGAAGCGGTATCCTCTGGATGCCGGCCGCACGTGCTCTGGGTGCGGGAGCACCTCGTACTGCTGGGGGAGGAGGGACTCCGCGGGCTACGGCAGCTCCCCGGGCAATGGCACCCCGCACCGGGGCTCCTCGCACCAGGGCCCCCCGAGGAGGGGGAGGAGGAGGGGGAGGACCGACCCCACGCCCCCTGGAAAGGAGAGAAAAAGGCTTGTGAACAGCGAGGGCTGCGTGGCCGGTGAGCTGAGGGCAGCACACGCGTCTCTTACGCCCACTTTAAAATGCAACAGCTTGATAAGTAACTAAAGAGTCACCGTTAACCGATTTCTTCAAGAACAAAAGCACAAGAATTGTTAACGTTGTTTTGCATGGTTTACAAAAATCTCCTCCGGGGTGAGAATTCTACTGCGTTAGGTCTTGTGCAACGAAATAAATCTGATAAGGAACTTTGGCCGAGTGGTTTCTCGGAGTTCAGTCTAAAGAGCCCTCTATCACTAACCTGTAACAACCGCCCGGCCCCTGGGACCGCACAGATCAATGATGGGATGAGCAGGGACACTTCTGGGCTAAACACTCAGAAGTGACATTCACCCCCATGAAATAGGCAGTGAAGCAAGAACTCTAGTAATGGAGTTTTATCATCGATTTACCCCAGTGACAGAACAATGCCAGCCCGTGACTCTCGAAGGAAGGTCAGTTTAAACTGAAAATGCTCATTCTGCCGAAGGCCGCAGAAGCAAAAGTGACCCATCAATCTACAGGATTCTGTTGGCCAATTTTTGAAAGGTTATTTTATGAAGCTACCGGTTTCCGGCATCGAAAATAACACAGGAGACATCCACCGTGCTAGGTTACATCTCGAAACATAAAAAC
Source organism: Megaceryle torquata (assembly GCA_024611175.1). Lineage (NCBI taxonomy): Eukaryota > Metazoa > Chordata > Aves > Coraciiformes > Cerylidae > Megaceryle > Megaceryle torquata. The sequence goes on from JANIJG010014279.1 coordinate 13,862, forward strand.
ACGGGATGCCAGCTTGCTGAAAGCACTGCCACACCAGGCTAGAAGGCCTTGGCCAGAAGCCAAGGTCAAGGCCAACAGCTGATGTGTGAGAACAAGTAGTTTAACCTCCTCTGGCAGGATAATTCTTAAGCAAGACGCAGCGTTTCTAGGTCTGTGCTTTTGGGAAGGTTACCTTGGAACAGGTGGAGGCGGTGGTGGAGCTGCTCCCCTTCCCCGCACCGGGACTCCTCGGCCGCGATTTGGCTCCGGTACACCGTTCAGGTAGGAGAGCTCCAAGAACTGCTCCTGACAGATATCATCCATCATATCCTAAAGAGGGGAAAGAGTCAACTCCAAAGAACAGCTAACTAGCTGCTTGGTGCTCCAGGGTATCACAGGCTGGAATAAAAATAACCTGATAGTCCTAAATTAAAATCTGCTGGTTTGTTTTACTGGGGTTTGCTCAGCAAGGCAGCAGTGCACGACTGCCAGCCTTCTCCAAACCGGCCAAGGACACACCACCTGCGTGCCCGGGAGCTGCAGCTGGTGCCTGGGAAAAGGACCTCGCTCAGAGGGCTTCTGGAGGTATCTGATGTCCAGAATCCCAGGGATGTCACCAAGATCTATTTGCAAATGTTGAAGAGTTCAGAAGTGACGTCAGGCAAGACGTATCTCACCTCAAGCATCTTACAGCTCCCATTTAAAGGAGAGGGGTTGGCGGTGGGCCCACAGAAGATAAAATACCACTGTGCTCCTGACACGCTGAAGGAAGGGGATAGGATGCAGCCTGTCGAGGAGTAAACACCCATTTGGCTGTCTTTCCAAACACCCAGGCACCCGGTATGTGTCTGGCTCCATGTGATTTTATCACCTCAAGGGATCTAGCTTCAGGAATTTGAACGGATCTCTGGTGACCCCGCAGACAATCATCGTACCCTGCCCCTCCCCTCAGCACACAGGCAGGTTTGGCCTCGCACCAAGGATCTTCACGATGCCATGGCAACACCACAAAGCAAGGAGGGTCCTACCAGATGTGTCTTCACAGCACTGCTGGCTTCCATAGTGACTTCTCTGGCAATTTTCACAAGTTTAACACATTGTTTGAAGGCAGCGATAGATAAGACACTTTAAATAGCAAGGCTGCGCGCTCCCTTTAGCAAGCTGAGGTTTTGCACATCCCAGGGGCAGCTTGAAGATGACCTCTTTCTTTCAAAGACACTTCACATAGCGATCTCTCCTCCTCTGTCAGGCTCACAGAAATCACACAGTACCCACACGCTCTTCCACGCTTCCCTACTACCTGCTGCTCTCGGGTTCCACCCGCCCCTGGCATTTCAGGCAGAACACCTGAGCTCCCGGTCTCAGCTGGGGAACATGGTGCCAGGGTATGTTCAGCTCTCTACCTGTCAGCTCTCTTTCCCATTTTTGCCTTCCCCCCCCTCAGATTTAGTAAGCAACACTACTGTTTTAATAACATTCAGAAGAGTCCTTCCAGTTCTGCAGTTGTTGCAGCCAATATTCCAGGGGGCACAAAAGTGACATGAAGTTGACCACTGGGGTCTTATAAAGTTCACCAGTAAAAGACATCTACAAACAGCTAAGTGTCACCTGTGTAACTGCCTGATTAGCACACAGGTTCCTTCACATCATCCACATCTAAAGCAAGAGAAATCGTGATTGAGAAGATGTGTCTCGGAAACCACCGAATTCAACCTCCGAGCTGCCTGGGCAGTCACCCTCCTCATCCTCACACCACCTTTAGGGCAGAGCAAACATCTCCACACTTACAGTTTCTGAGCTGACCAGTACATTTTTCTAGCCAGATTTCTACGCTGCAGTTCCAGGTCAGAGGAACCCATTCAAGAAGTCTCGTCCATGCCAGGCACAGTTAAATGTATTCTCTTGCTAAAAGTGACACGCAGAGCAAGACAATCATCCCCCCACCCATGTCCACAGTTAGTACTGGGAGAGAAATATCTACTCCAAGCGCTCTCTGTAAGCATCTGCCTTTCCAGTTACGGCCAGGGAACAACACACACCTTCCAGCAACGTTAGTGGGGTCGTCTTATGTTGCCACAGGCACACTTAATACTCCAGGCTTCCTCTACTACACCAATTCCTGCAGCACGAGCCTTACACTGTGCAAGTCTGACCCACCTACGACCCATCTACCTCCTTCAAACAGAAAGGAACGTCGGCGCACGTACTGGAACAAGGAACTTCTTGACTTCTTCCATGGCGTGAGCCATCAGAGCGTACGCTTCACAAGGGGGTCCAAAAACTTCAATGAAGACGTGCAAATCCATGTTTAGATGAGCATATTTAGGATCTCCCCCTTTACGCAGTTCTTCCTCCTGAAACAAAGGCAAGGAGAGATTCTTAAAACTAGGTAAGATGCAGAGAGATGAGTGTTTAAAACAAATCTGGTGTTCTACACCTTAACAGGAAAGGTCTGTAAAAGCATTTTGGCCACTCCTGGCCACAGATCACAATGCCATACACCTGAGTATCGTTGTACAAAAGCCACGTGCAGTCTGCACCTTCCATCATTTCACAGCTGCCTCTTCAGGTGACTGATATTTTGGCAAATGCATTGATGCCAGCCATGGTTTATTTTCCCCTGAAGATGAAGCATATTCAAGCAGGGTTCCTCCTCTTCTCCACCACCTTTCTGCCCAAGGTGCTCTTTACCACCCAGTGAAGCCTAAAGCCTCAAACAAGCTTGCTCTAACTCTGCTCTTCGATACCTGCAGCGTTCAGGTGGCTTTAAGAAGCTCTGAATAGGCTAGAAGGGTAAAAGCTCTTCATTCTGCTACAGTAAAAAGCTGATTTAAGTTACAGCTCTGTTGACTGTTAGCTCAGTTTGGGGAGTAAGGAGAAAGAAAAAAACAATTCTTTTCATTTTTTCTGCTCAAAAAAACACCTCCTGGCACTTTGCGATTCACTAAAGATTATAAAGAACATACTGCTCTAAGATCTTCAGTGAACCATGAGAAGTTCAGGATTTCAGAGGGAACAGCTGGAAAAAGGATTATCTTTTTTTTTTTTTTTTTTCCTTTCTGTTGTTTGTCTTAGAGAAACATATTCCTTTAGCAAATGACTTCTCAAGAGAAGCTGGAATTAATTCTTGTTTTATAAACTTTGTACTTCACCTTTAGTATAAACTCTCTCTCCACCCAAGGGTAGAGGGTATGAGAAGATGATCAATCTCTAAGCCATGTTTGCAAAGCAAACACGCACTAGGCTTCTGCCCCAATCAAGACTGCTCCTGACACGCAGAGAATTTAGGAAGGGTGACTTCCTGCTGCCTCTGCTTTGGGAATTTACTGGTTTAATCTCTTATAAAATGCTTTCAGAACCACTACTTCTGACAGCAACGTGAAGGGCATTAAGGTATCTATCTTCTCAAGGGTGCTGCCTCACCTTTGCTTTATCTCGCATCGAACCCTTGCCAAGCACGGATATTTTAGCACCAGTCTCTTCCTGGAGTCTCTTGATGGTGTTGCCTTGAGGTCCCAAAATCTTTCCGACAAAGTTGAACTGTAAATGAAGAAAAAGAAAAAAGTTAGCTCCAGAGCTCAGCAGCCTTAACAAAAGCTTTTCTGAATGCTACGCTGGCTGACAAAAAAATTACACCACTCCATTTTCTCTTCACCGAAAAAATACAGGCCAAAAAACGGACAACAAAATTTAAATTCCAGAACATTATCGTGAAAAAAAATGCTCCACCAGAAAAATCAAGCTAAATTAACTCACGTAAAGTGTTTAATTCTAACATCTACCCTCCAGTAGTTTTACAGGCAGCAAGTCTTAAGAGTTAACGGAGTTCTTGACTGTAAAACACAAAGCTCGACACATGCAAGTGTCTATTCTAGCAATAAAAGCTCACAACTATGCATCGCCATTTAGCTTTATCCCAAGACATTCTAGAAATGTAATATATTAGAAATAAGATCCTCCAAGCTTGCATAGGAAAAATTCCGTAGCGACAGTGGATCACTGGCATAACTCCTGGCGACACTTTGCCAGCTGCTATCTCTAGAAGTCAGCCATAAAATCCACAGAAAACAAGCAAATCACCGAGGTTCGGTAAGCTCTTTTCTGGCCCTCACCTTGGGGTACTGTTTGACAGGTATCAGAACTCGTTCTTTCAGTTTCATATTCTTGTGGGAAAATAAATCCAGGTAGTTCTCTTCCTCATCCTTCTTTGTTGTTTCACCCTTCTGAATTTTTTCAATTTCTAAACAAGATAAAAATAGGGCTGCTTATATTCCTCAAACAAGCATCATTTTTATTTTGAGTTGGAATCACAACAGGACACACCACCCTCGTTCTCCGTGAGCACTCATCCCTGTGTTAATGGAACCTGGACAGACCCGGGCAGTGCTAGCCCAGCTTGACTCTTCCTCCCTTCGTATCTAGGGATTCCACAAAGCCAAAACTGGGATAATCAACAAAAATCAGAGCGAACAGCAGAGAACGCCCTACAAATAACTTCAACAGGTAAGAGGAGGAGACTGCAAGTAGAGCTTTGCATCTCACTTCTGCTGTGCCTTCCTCTGCCGGTCCCCAACCTTGTGTCTCCACCACGACTGTGGCACCCACGTGTAGACCCCTGGACCTACGGGGAAACCAGCCCCAGCCACGCTGCCTGTACACGCTCGCTGCGATGCAGCGGCCACGGGCGTATCAGGAGAGTTCTTATCCTTCGAGTTGATGAACTATTTTAAACCCATGATTTCATTAGTGGTGCCAACGCATACTGACGCCGTGAATTTCGGGTACAATTGAAAACGCTGCTAATAAACAGGAGCTGGGATGAGGGACACATTAGAGTACAGTCTGGTTATGAAATTCTCCTAAGCTTCATTTCATGAAATGAACGTGCTTTTATCACACAAGCAATTCGCAGCTTGGTTTGTAAGTTGTAAGCCTTGGGCATGTGGCCATAAAAGTGAGCGTCAGGAGCCCTTAGCTTGATTCAGGCAATTCAAACGTTTGTACCTCAAAGTAAGATTCTGATTTTTAAGTGCATATTGTGAATTAAGAGTCTTGGAAAACCACTGAGGTGACCTGACTGAAGTCATGGTGCAACCTTCTGGAAGTAGGTCGTTAAGGTAGGACAATTAGGAACCAGTACACCACCACCTTTCAAACCTGGTTAGAAATTCATCTCCCGCTGAGAGGCGGCAGGAGACAGTCACCTCATAACACACGACCCAAACGGAGAAGGAATGGATCATCTTCAAGGCAGGCATTTGTAGCACAGGGTCTTACGCTCATTAACGCACTTTCCTTTGTACAAAAGTAACACCCAACATCTTTCAGAAACCCAGAGCTGACTGGCTTTTCTTTTCCAGCGGTCTGCTCATGTACAATTTTTATTTAACGGCCAACAACTAGATGACAAGTTGCCCTAAATTTGGAGCCAATCCATTATTAACAATCCCAAATTATAGGGGAATTGCTACGCACTCTTTGATCCGGCTAAAAAATAAATAAAAGAAGCTGACATCGTGCAAAGCCATCACAGCTTAGTATTTACAGATGCTTACCAGGAGAGGAGTACGACCCTTCCTTAAAAGCTAAATTGTGCCATTTCACCAGCAAACCCAAGAACTATAAATACCTCAGCTCTGAGCTGAAAGTGCTCTAAATACAACTTCTCGCATCTCGGGGGGAGAGAGAGACACTTTCAGATTACACCCATAACTGGATTAAAGCTGCAAGACAAAACTGAACCAGAGGACTGCTTAGTCATTACCAGAATTTAAAGAGGACAGCTGCAGTATCTTGTGTTTTCTGTGATTTCTGTCCACGGCAGGCTATGGGCTTATTAAAAGCCAGGACCTGGTGTATTATCCACCTCCTATCATCCCGACAGAATAAGGAACGTTGGGTGACCACCATCCTGCTGACCAGACTGGCAACCACAGCCTCGCAGGCTGAGGAGCCTGGGATCTGGTGCAGATCACAACCAAGTCAAAAAACTGGACACACAACCAAAAGAGAAACAAACCCCAAACCGTAAGAAACCAGGATCAAATGATCAATAGTTTAACTTCTCAGTTATGGACACAGTCATATAAACCAGGGTTTAGTTTAGAGATCTAAATAGAGGACTTGGAGATCGTGTTGCATAATTAGGATAAAAAGCCTAAATTTTGTATTTCTACTTGAACAGCACCTTGGCCACCTTACAAAAATTCCTTAGTTTTAAAAACCCCAACAAACCAACTACCAGATCTAATTGCTTTTAAAAAAAGTTTAATTTTTGCTTTAAAAAGAAATGGGTTTCTGAAGACACTATGCCAAAGTAAAAAAAAAACTCAGAAGCTCAAGCACTGGCAAATTTATAAGCAAAAGAGCTGGCTGCCTTGGTTGCTTTTACGTGGTATTTTTATTTTAGCTGTAAGAACGGATCAGAGAATGAAGATTTGGAAACTAAAGATTGCACTGGTGGCCGTAGCCCTGGTCAGGCAGCGCTTTAGACCCTCTAATGCCAGGCAGTGACTCCTCAAATGCTTTGGTTCTCCAAAACCAGAAAGTGGATTTCTAAAAATCCATTCGGCACCCTAACGAGAAGGGTTTTGTATGCACACGTCTAGAATAAAAACACCCTGAAGCTTTCTTGACGTAAATTAAACTACACAGAGACATCTTCTACCCTGTTCAAACCCAACGCCATCGGATGTCAGCTTCTGCAAGCTGGGGAATCACAATTCACAGCAACCACCCAGCCAAATCCGCTCTGCCTCCTGCAACAGCAGCAGCAACATCTGGGAATCGGTCTGTGAGGGCAACAAGTAATTAACTGTTTAAATAAAACCTAACCCCAAACCATCGGCTCCACCATCACCACAGCTTCCAGTGAAATCAGAAACGCAGCAGAAGAAGAAAGCCCGGCTTTTGCGACTCAGGTCAGGGCATGTGACCCGGCAGAGCCCTTCGCACCTCCAGAACAACCTCCAAAGTTTGGAGGTAGGTGTGAAGGACTGAAAAAAACCCACGCCACTTGTGATGTGTCCGACTGCTCGGGATTCCGGCGTTCTCCGTCCGCATTCTGGCGCGAGCTACGCGAGGTGAAGCAGCGCGGAGCGAACCGATGAGCGGCAGCAGTTTGTCAGACCACTTACTGAGAGGAAGGAGAAGCGCGCGCGTACCCGGCGGGATTAAGCGTGCCTCATTTCAGTGCTGATTTCTAAAAGCCGTGTCAGAGGTGCAGCAGAAGGTTACCTTCTTGCCACGGGGAATGTCAGCGGTCTGGCAGCATGTGTGGCAGTGGTTTCCAGGACTTCGTGTGGGGCAGTGATTGCATTGTCTCAGAAGAAATCCTAAGGGGTAGGTAAAGGGGGTTGGTAACGCCGCTGCTTCGTAAGGACGAGGCAAAGCAGCCCCAGTGCTACTCCTGATCTAAGCCCGAGCTCTTCCTGAACAAAGAAACCTCACATTTAAACATTGTTCCGCAGCACATTTCTGCTCTGTAAGCAGAGACACACTCTGTTTATTCATAATACTTGAGAGTATTATCTTAACAGCGCAACAGTACTGATCCCGTGCCCAAAAAAACCAACCCAAACCCCAAAAGAATGTGGGGATGGGAGCCTCTGGAAGAAGCAGAGCCCTCTCTCTCCTGTGCTTCTGCTCCCCAGCTGGTTTGATTTCACGGGAGAGGAACCAGGGACCTGTTCCTGGGTGGACTCTGCCAGTGGCAGAAGCTGCAGAATATGGCAAGCCTCACCCTAGCATTTCCCTCCCGCCTGGTGCTGAAACAACCCCCCACCCTCCAGCCTGAACGCTGGGGTCCATACGCAGACAGCTCTGCTGGGAAGGGAGGGGGATGCCACTGGCACAGGGAGAAGGGGCATGAGGAAGAAAAGAAACACTGCTTAAGCATGAGGCAGGGAGGAGGAAGCCTGGAGGTGAGCTGGGAGCAACGGCGCGGGCAGGAGAGGCCCCGGGGAGAGGAGCAGAGTGGCAGTGGTGGCAGGCAGGCTACAGCAGCAGCGGCTCAGGACACTGGCACGGCTCAGCAGGATACAGACGTTGAAAAATGCAGCGGTGACACTGTTAGCACATCGCAGGCTGTGACAGCTGGGCATGAGTTTAAGGTGGCAGTCACAGCTCCTTCAGGACAGGGCACATGCTGGGAAACACAGACGTTGAGATCATCTTCTCCTTTTCAGGAGAGCCTGGACTCCACGTGAAGCAAGCTTCAGGCCACTGTACTGCTCTGAAGTTTCTCATCAGCACCGTGACCTCAGCCCATCTCTAATCCCAGTATTTGGCTCCTTGGCAAGTCACTCCAGCGAAGCCATCGCCCAGCCACCCGATGCTGCCGTACAGCCCTCCTAGGAACACACGCTGACTGGAGGAGCCTGGCCTGGGAACCAGCCCCCTCAGCAGAGGAGCCCAGCACCACCTCCAGCTGCTCTGACTCCAATTGCTTGGCGCTCTCTCCCTTCACAGGTCCTGCTCTAACGCCCGACTCATTGCTCTGAATCCACCCGTCACCACCCACCTCACAGCTCCACGCCTCTGGGGATGCAATGGGCTGCGTTTAACCTAAGGCCCAACTAGATGTGAGCTATATAGAGACTTGTTAGTGGAATGGCATAGCTCACATAGCTGTCTGCAGCATGGGAAGCTCAAAGATGACCAGCTCTTTTCACTTGGAGCTTCTCCATGAAATAAAAATAGCCAAGATTACCACAAGAATTTGATAAAAAAACCCCAAACCCTACACCTGGAGAACACACTGGTGAACGTCTCCTGTCTTCCCAGCGCACGCAAGCAGAGAGGACCGTGCCTTTCAAAGCATCAGCATCTCCCCCTGCTCTCTCCGCAGCAGATGGAGAGCATAAATCAAAGGGAAAAAGGGCTCTCCTGTTCTCACGGAAGAGGAAGGTCTGACAGACCCCGAATCACAGGAACGAGGAAACACAGATCGTGTTCTAAAGTGTAAGAAATCCCAGTTTTCAGTTCTGCTCAGGCTGCTGGGTAAGAAAACCCTAAACCGTAGCCACTTTACTGCCTTTTCATCCCACAGCACACCACTGGAGAATCAGCATCACTGCCATCCCTGTGCTGCCCTTCCCCTCGCTCTACATCATGCCCATTTTCTCTAGCAATGCTGAGCAGCTTTAGAACCACCAAAGCGTTTCAGACAACTTTGTGCAGCGTTTTTAACGAAGCGGCCTTAATTTCAACACAGGACTCCTTCAGGATTCCATCCCAGGGGCAGGTGGGACAAGCAACTTCCACTCCTGGAGAAAGACTCGGGTGGGAACACTGCTGACATCCAGCCATCACTCATTTCTTTGTCTGGAAGTCATTTTGCTTGAGCTGTGCCGCCCGGCTGCGTTACAATCTTTGGCCCAGATCTCAATTCCACAGCAGCTTTCCAGCAGTTTCCCCCAACACAACATCCCCAAAGGGTGTCACGGCAAGCAGAGAAACCCTGAGCAATCCAGATCAGTTCTGGGTCATCTTTGCAAAGATTTAGTCATCTAAAACCACTGTTTTACTTCAGATTGTTTCTCATGAACTCCCTGCTCAGATCGCTCTGAATTTGGACCGCTGGCGAATGCTCCCAGGGGACAGCAATTTTCAAAATACCCAAAGCAAGCAGGAAGCATCTGGAGCATTTCCAGTGATCAGTTTGAAGTCTCCCAACGCTGCAGTCTACTGTCAACAATTCTTAAATCAATATAAAAAAAAAAGAGAAATAAAAATCCAACACCCTCATAAATCCTTGTTACACCCCTCGGCAAACGAAGCTTTACTAAGTGGGCTGAGAACGTTGCTCTTTGGGTGGGAATTAGCAAACTCTTTAGGTTTTGTTACCACCGAGCTGTCAAGCATCAGCTGGCTAAAGGGTTTTATTAAGCAAAACCATTAAATTGATGGTAAATCGGATTATAAAACTAATTTATTTAGATCAAGATGTCCACGATTGATGCCAAGTGACCCGTGACGAGATACCTCAGTTGCGTGCACAATTCCTGGGAATTATTTCCTGCACTAAAGGAGGAGCCTGGGAAATCTCGAGCACTGCAGCAATTATGCCAATTCTATACATTTTTTAAGACCTTAAAATAAATAAATAATCAATTAAGAGCAGAATAACCGCTCTGCTGATCTGCAGATTAAATCGGAGTTTATCCTCACGCCGGGTACCTCCCAGCTCTCCACTACACGCACAAAAAGCAGTAAGTGGTAGCAAATATTTGAAGTCGTTCTGATTTTGAAGCTGACTAAGGTGTCTTGAGGCAGCTGGATGTGCTCAGAGGCTCGGAACGCGGGTGCAGCAGCTGCACTGGGGAGATACGGAGAAATCAGAGCGCCAGGCGATTGGACAGTGTGATGGGGAAGGAGAAGGCTGCTCTGGGCACAGAACAAAGACTGCCATTTCCAGTCCCTACTGAGGTTCCTCAGAAGCATGAGACAAACACTAACACAGGGGGAAAAAAATCAAAAGAGATCGCAAACCATGCCTCACAGGGACCCGGGCACACGCTACATGGAAACCCCCCAGGTTCTACCGTTCCCTTTGGTCCCCTCTCTCCCCGGGGATGGAAAGGGCCGATAGGACCGAAAACCGTGTTTGAAAAAGAAAGTTCTGCGCCTGCATTTAATCCGGCCCCGGCTCTGCAGTAGGTACGGAGCTAAACAGAGAAATAGCTATTCCCACACCGGGCTGGGGAGCCAGGACGGGCCGGCGCAACCGCCGCCTCCCCCCACTCCCCGGGGCTGCCGGGAGCTGCCGCCCCATGAGCCACCCGGGCTAGGGGGTCCTTCTCCCATTTTGCCGCACAACGCGTTTAGCGGGAGCTGCCACCGACCCCGCCCGCCCCACCGAGCCCGGGGGAGGACCCTCCCGGGGATCCCGCCCTGCCCGGCCCCCGGTACCTGCTGTGAGGAGCTGCATGGCGTGCGTGAAGGACGGGTCGAGGCTGTCCTTCTCCGCCATCAGCTCGGGCAGGTACTTGTTCTCGGGCTCCATCTTGACAGCGGCCCCAGGCAGCAGCGGAGTGGGGGCGGCGGAGGAGCCCTGACCGGCTGAAGCAGCCGCCGTGGCGCTGGGCGGTAGAAGCGGTGGCGGCTGCGCCCCGGTGGCGGCCCCACGGCCCCCCCCGCCACGGGGCGGCCGCCGAGGGGGGGGACCCCCTTGCCGAGCTCCACCGGGGCCCGGCCCCCGACCTAAACGGCCGGTGGGGTCATCGCGGCGCTGCATAGCGGGAGGGGAAGGAGGGGAGAAGCAGGCAGCGGCGGCGGGGCGGGCGGGCACGGAGCGGAGCGGGCCGAGCGGCGCTGCCACACCGTCCGCCGCAGCGCCACGGCCGGAAGTGAGGGGCCGGAAGGACCGCCCCCCGGGCTCCGTACCGTGTGTGTCCCCCCCCCCCGCCTTCCTTCCCTTCCCCGCGCCGGCTTCCGCGCGACCACCCCACGCGCCTCTGCGCTTGCGTGGAAACACCGCCTCGCGCCGATTCCCTCCCCCTCCCTTCGGCTGCCGCCGCCGCCGCGCTCCTCACGGCCCGCCCCCGAGCGCGCGTGCGCACGCCGCCAACAGCGGGTGCCGGTTGAGGGGCGCGCGCATGCGCAGCACCGGGAGGTGTGGAGGGGGGACGCTCCCCCTCCTTCTCGGCCCCCCACGTGCGTGGGCGGGGCCGTCGCCTTCCCGGCGCCGACTGCGCACGCGCAGATCTGGCGGCGCGACATTACTGGCGGCCTCGCGGGGGCTGCCCGCGCTAGGACAAAGCCGCCGCTGCCGCGCGTGCACTGGCGGCCTTCGCCTCGAGGTGGCGGCTGAGGCGCGAGGCTCGCGGCGGGACTGGACGGGGGGCGGGTCGGGCTCCGTCTGGAGAGCGAGAGGACTGGGGCAGGGCAGACACCCCCGCCTGGCTCCCGCGGGCACGGTAAGCTAGCACAGCCTGCCTCGGGGGCTGAGCCTGACCCGGGAGCTGGGCCTGCGGCCTGCCGGTGCTCGCGGCCCTCCCCTGCGGTGTAGGATCCGTGCGGGAGCCCTCCCTTGTGCTGCTGGGCCTCTGTAGGAGCTGCGCCTTCCCTCTTCTGCCTTCACAGCCCTCCCCGGGGGTTCAGGGCTTGCTTGCCTCGCGCACTCGTCGCGGTGGCCTCAAGCCGTGGTCTGAGGCTTCAGAGAAAACAATCAACCCCTGTGTGGCGGGTGAGGTTGTGCAGTGCTGAAGAAGGAAGGAAAAAGTTTTATGGGCTACAGGTATCAAAGGTTAAGGAGCTCCGGTCAAGGGTAGTGGGGTGGAGCTGGTGGGGGGTGGCTCGTCTGCAGAGACTTGAAACTCGGCAAAGTGGCATTGAGGAGTTTTTTTAGTCAAGATAATTGCAAACATGAAAACCCATCTGCACAGGGGTTTCTGCTACTGTGGTTTGTGTAGCATACAGGATACATTTCAGGCACTGCAGCCCCTTAATTCAGTATTAAAGTTGGCCTTTTATTAATAATTTGATAGCTGTAGCATGAGAACAGAGGAAGACAATGGCTTTGACGCTTTGTAAACTTACACATACACTTCAGCTTGTTAAGGAAGCCTGTGGTTCTCATTTGATCTCTCCCTGCCCTGACAGCTCTCCGTCTGCTGCAGCCCCTTCTCTGCAGAGCTGCTGTTCATGGAAGGACGTTATCAGGTAATACAGCCTGGACCTTGTCCTGTCTCTTGCCTCTGGGTTGCTGTTTGCTAACAGCCCCCTTGAACTTCTGCAACCCCATCACTTGGTGGGCCACGGTTGCGTGGTTCTGTTGCACAAGACATCTCGCCCGTGTAAGGGAGCTCCAGCTTTTGATTCCTTTGGAGCTGCTCGTGTCCCCGAGATACGGGCCTGATCTGCTTCTCCCTCCATTCCCTTCTCATTCACGTGCTGTGTCTTTTTCCCTCACCCCTGTTGTGTTTCGGTGTCACTGCAGGGTATTGTCCATTGAGATTCTCTTTGCCTGCCATCCCTGTCTCATCCTTGCTCACAGCTGCATCGCTCGTAAATGCCCCGGCTCCTTCCAGGAGCCGGGAGCTGACTGTTCTGAATTCTCACCATCTCTAAATTAAATCATTTCTGCCTTCTGCACATCGCCTGGTCCGCTCAGACCGTGCAGCGTGGTGCTGAGCTCAGCCCAGGGCAGAGGAAATCTCGTTCCAGAGATTGCTGGTGCCGTTTCCAGCGCGGCCGCCTGTTCGCTGGACTAGACCGGCGGCAGCAGCAGCCGTGCCCACGGGAACCATCCCCGTCCCGCGGTTCCGTCCTTCGCTCCCGTGGTTTTATCTCGGGAAAAGGCCGCGTTAGCCCGCGGCTCCAAACGGAAGGTAATTGTTGTTACGTGGGATTAATAGCCGCTAACCCCGCTCTTCGTGGAGATCCCTGGGAGTGATTTTCATCCCGTGGCTCAACGTCCCCTTCTCCCGGGAGGCCGGAGCAGCCGCAGGGCCGTCCCGGTGCTCCCGGACCCCGTTTTTCCAGGCAGGATTAGGAGGCTGCGCTCTACCCCTGGCCCCAAGGTGAGAAGCGGGGGCTGGAGCCGTCTTACACCGGCACCGTCGCACCCCAGCCGGTAACGGCTGCGGGCCCGGGCCTGGTGCGGACGGGGGAAGCGGAAGCCGGTGGAACAGCCGGGCGGGACAAACCACTGAAGGAGGCGGTGGCGGGGGGGGTGCGAACGGACTGTACCATTGCTGCTGGGGGGGTGGGGGCGGGGGAGATGCTGGCGTGGAAGGGCCCACGTGCGCGGCCGGAGGGTGAGTCCACCGGCGCGGGGGGGGGGGGGGGGGGTCGGGAGGGTACCAAGGGTGCCTGACTGGGGACAGCGCGGGGGGGTCCCCCCCGGGCCTGAATAACCCCGGGCAGGCGGGGAAGGGGGAGCCCCCCCCCCCCCCCATCCCTTGGGCCGTCTGGCCGCGTTGGGAAGGGCCCTACCAATGCCTGACGGGGGAGGGGGTTGTACCAACATCGTTTCCCTCGTTAGGAGAAGTTCCGACAGCAGCGGGATGGAGACAACCGTTTGCCGCGGCGCGGAGATGTGGACTCGGTCGTCCAGCGGGGAGCGAGGCCGCCCCGGGTCTTCTGCTGCCGCATCGGCCTGTCCGGAGCATTCCCCCCCCGCGGCGCTGCGGGTAGATGCGCCCGGCGCGGTGAACCGGGGCTGGGAGCTGAGGGGGTGCGGACCGTACCAATGCTAGCTGCGGGGGTGAGCCGAGCCGTGCCAATCAGCGGCGGGCGGGCCGTACCACAGTGCGCGGGAGGGGAGGGAGCGGCCTGAGCGCGAGGAGCCGTCGGGCGGCGCGCGGGCTCTCGGGTCTCTCCGCGCGGTCGGGCCGCACCGGGTCGAGCTCAGCTCCCAAGCCCCGTCACGGGCCCCGCCGCCGCCGGGCCGGGCCCGCCGCCACCGCCGCGCCCCCGCCCGCCCCTTTTCGCTCCTTCCCGTCCCCCGGCCCGGTGTGTGGGAGGCGCCGGGCCCGCTCGGAAGAACGCCGACGCGCTCAATGCCCAGGGTGAGGGGCCCCGCTGGGGAGGAGCCGGGGGGCTTCGGGTGAGGAGGGACCGCGGGAGGCTGAAGCTCCCGCCCCGGGGCGGGCCTGGGCTATGGGGGGGGGGGGGGCAACGGTTGCTTGAGGGGTTTTGAGGGGATCCCCCGGCTTGTGGGGCCCCTTCCTGGCCTGGAGGGTCTCCTTTAACCCCTGCGGCTGATCTGGGGGGGGTCTTTTGTGTTCTGGGGTCCTTTCTGGGCTGCGAGTCTGGTTTAGGTTGTTCTTTGCTGGTCTGGGAGGCTCTATTTGGTCTGAGGGGCTGATTCCAGGGGGCCCTTCCCGGTCTGGGGAGATTTTTGTGACCTATGGGGCTTGTTTGGGGAATCCTTCCAGGCCTTGGGAGTTCTCTTGGCCTGAGGAGCAAGGTTTGGTTGGAAGGGCCTCTCTCCTCACCTGTGGGATGGGGTTGACTTGCAATGCCTCTCCGCCAGATCTGTGTTGCTGGTTTGTGTGGGTTCCTCCTCAGCTGTGGAGCTGGGATGAGGGGACCCCAAAAAGATTGTTTAAGGGAAAGAGCCTGTGGTCTACCTGGGCTTGGGGACAGTGTTCAAGAGGAGAGGTCATTGCTTGTAGGACTGCAACAGTGGGAGGATGAGGAGACTGCAAAGAGATTAGTGTGGGTGAGTGTGGGAGTGAGGGGATCTTGTTTGTACCTGGTATGGGGGACATTTGGAGGGCTTGTCTGAAGGGAGGGGGTGCTACTCATTCCCGTGCGTGTGTACAGATGGAGAAGAGTTTGAGAAAAGATGGGAGAGTTGGGGGTTTTTTGGTGTTTTTTTTTTTTTTCTGGGATCTGTGGCTGGAAAATGGAGGGGAAAGGCTGGGAGCAGTGTTGGGGGGGTGGGATCTTTCTCAGGCTGGAGGGGGACATGTGGAGCTGGAAAGGAAGGGTGTCCAGGATGTGGTGGTTTTCCTGGGGTTTGAGTGGGGGCAGGGTTGTGAATGCTGAGGCTGGTTTCTGTAAAGAGCTGCCCTGTGGGACTTGGAGCTGCCTGGGCTGGAACCAGAGAGCTGTTGAAGTCTGTCTTGGCCAGGGACAGTGGCTAAAGAAAGTACTGGTGTTGCTGAGGGTGCTAAGAGTGACCCGCAGGAAGGCCCGAGACGGGGAGTGGTGCCCTTACTGGGAACGGCTGTGGTTTGCTGCGTAGGGGGGTGTGTGGTTACCGAGAGCTGGAGGTCTGGGATGTGCAGCGCAGGCGAGGCTGCAGGTTGGGAGGTGTTACGGTAGGGGGGTGAAGGTAAAAGTGCCTCTGCTCAGCTGCAGTGATGGTTCCTCGTGGCTCCTCGGTGTGATTAGTCACGATCTGCTTTTTCTCTCCGGGCAGCTGTGTGCTTGCTGGTTGCAGTGTGAGGAGGAGTGAGGCAGAAAGTTGGCTTTTAAAGGCTACTGTATAAATGGAAACTCGCTTCAAAACTCCCAAAATGAACCAGTCAGGTTCTGACTCAGAACTGCGGTTAGTATTTAAAGAAGAAAAAAAGATAAACCCACCACTAGCAGCAGCCAGAAAACTATCTCCATATGACTCAAAGTGTAGAACTACTTAGATTTAATGTGCTCAACTGTTGGAAAGAAAAGATTGATCGGAATTGAGGTAGGAGCACGCATCTGTGTCCGTATGGATGCCCCGACAGGAGCGTCGACCTTCTTGCACAGGGGCTAGTTGGGATGTTTGTGTACATCTCTCATAAACAGAGTTGATCGACTTCAGGTTTAATTACCTGCAGATATCTATTGTTCTCTTCCACACAGCAGAACTCAAACGCTTTTCCACTGTCGGAGCAGAGCTGAACTGTGATCGCAGCCGATTCCCTTGCTCCCGCTGCTGGACTTTGCCCCGTGGAGGAATGTTGTGTTGGTTAACTGCTGGGAGCCTGGGAGGGAGAGAAAGGCACGGTTCTTGTCCTCACTTGAAGGAAGATGACCCACAGTTGAAAATGTAGCTCTCGCAAGCCGATGGTTTTTGTAACTGGTGTAGGTTGTGTATTTTGATTATATCTTCGGAGGAAATGTTGTCGGTGCCGCACCATTACCTAAGGAGAGGAGGGGAGCTCTGTGTTGCCTACTGGATTAGTTTGACAGCTTCTTTGCCTGATAAAGTGGTAGAGATTTAAACCAGCTCTGTCTAAATGTTGGAAAATAGACCTAAAGGCTTGAGAATCTGGGCTAGAAGTTACTCTTTTTGATCCATCTGAGTTGCAGTGCTGGATCAGGCTGGCACCTATTTAGGCCGGTATCTGGCTGATACGTATCGTAAGAGTGTGTAAAGTAACTTCATAGTGGCAGTTGACTTTGCTGTCACCTCGTGGCTCATTTTGCTAATTGTGAGGGGGTTAAGGAGCCTCGAATCTCTTGATCCTTTTTTTCAGTTCTAACACGAGACACTGGGTTCTGTCTCTATTCAGGGCACTGTTACATGTACTTTTTTTTTTACTCCTTGTTTCTCTCTGTTCTGTACTAAAAAGTTAAATTCTTTTCGGTCTCTTACACTGAAAGTCTAGCTCTGCTCGAAACAATGGGCTGTGGATTTTAACAATTGAGACTTTGTGGAGGTGCAGTGAAATTTATCAGTAAGCTTGGGTTTCAGTTGTCAGACTGAATTTAACTGCGGCAGGAGCGTGGAAAAGGAGCCAACTCTCCACTAAGTCATTTTTCCGGCAGAGGTACATGGCAAATTCAAATCAGTGAGATGAGTAAGATGCAAGTAATTCAACTCTGTAACTTTGTGGACTAATATCTGTGTTGCTGCATGACTTGAGATTGCTTTTAAGTCCTGCTTGACTTGTTAATGGGTTTTTGGTGTTAGTTTTGTTTGTTTGTTTTTGTTGGGGTTTTTTTTTTTGGTACTTCATCTTCAAGCATGAGAATATTTAGTCTGAGTTGTTGGGGGAGCTGATGATCTATCAGGACCCTGTTTACGAAGACCAGTGGTTGATACAGCTTAGCCAGCTGGGTGTTAGGAATGAGTTACTTGTGTCACCTACTCGTGAATTGTTGTCTAAAGTAATTTTTGATTTTACTTAAATATAATTCTGGGACTGGGATGGGATAATAGCTTAAATTTCTTTTTCTTAGCAAGGCCTTTTGGTTTTGACTTCAAACACTGTTAGTAACTTTAAACTTTTTGGGCACGGAATGTAAATAATGGTCAAATGTGGCCTCTGAAAGGTTTTTAAAAACTAAATGGTGGGTGGGGAAGGTGTTTAAAAAAAAAAATTAACAAATCCTGTGTCAGAACAGCGTTTTTAACTACGAAGCAGGTTCTTTTTCACAGGAAAGAAAAGATCTGAAGCATAAAGTGCACACGCCTATTGGCTCTTTCTGAAAGAGCTAATGCAGTATCTGATCGCTTCCCTCTGCCGGGCTGGTGATCTCTGTGCATCGCTGCCTGTGGTGGATGCAGTGGTTTGACCTCGCCCAAACTGAGGGGCGGCAGCTGAACTTTCTTCTGTGTACTACTCAATTTTGAGTTCTGCTGCAGGATTGTTCTCTCGCTGAGGGGTCTTGTAGAGTACATCTGACAATTCTTACAGTTTCCTGATATATCACTTTGAAGTTGAGACTTCTTTAATCTGGACTTTTTTTTTTTTCTTTTCCTTTCTAAGGCAGATCTCTATCTTCTGCTGGGGGTTTTACAGCCTCGGACAGAGCGGCTGCCTTAGTGCAAAAGGAAACGAATGAGTCACCCGCAGAACTTGTCAGCAGGCTGGGAGGGAGCTCCTCGGCGGGGGTGGATAGGGTGGAACACTAAAATTTTTTGACCTCACCCCTCTCTCGGCACGTGTCATTCTGAACAAGCTTTCTCCAGAAAGTGTTCAAGAATTTTTTCCAAGAATGTTAGTTCCAGGGTTTCCTCTCTTGTATGAAGAGAGCATATTTTAGAAAAGGTGGTTGCTTTGATTCTTGCTAACGTGTGTTTCCACTGTTTTAAGGCTCTTTTTGGAGGCCTTGATGAATTCTTTCACTTGAAAATCACTCGTGCTTCAGATGAAACAGGACGTTTTGATAGTGCATGGATAGAATGTGGGTCACTTGGTAGGGGGAACCTCAGGAAGGGGAGGTGAAATGTGACATATGCAGAGTGTCAGGAAAAGCTGCAGTGTCGTATCGGGATGGCAGCTTTTGTGGGATCGAGTTGTGTACTGTGAAGGTGCTGTGGTGCCCCTTTCACCCGTGTAAACGCAAACTGCAGGAACGAGGTTTTATAGGCAGAGGAAAAATCAGCAGCTCATGGCCTAACTTTGTGAACGTAGAATGTGAATTCCCACTTAAAGGAACAAAATTAGTTGAGATGGTTTGAAAATACTGCTCTTCTAAGCACCAAAGTATTCTTTTAATATCTCCTGACAAATTAGCAGGCTCTGCTGTGCATCCTGTGCACTGGCTTATTTTGAAAGGTGATCCAAGTGACCTTTCCAGAGGTATCCATGTTTTGCAGGCTGTGGACACTGCAGCTGTTGCAGGCTGTTTCTCTGTCCCAGCATAGCTAAGGCAGCGCTTTTACCAGTGTGTTTTGAAAGAGGTGGTGGAAGGAGGGTTCCCTTATGATGTTATTACTTGTTTTTCATTAGACCAGTCTCCCTGAGCTTGTATAGGCGTCGATGCAGAAGAGCTAAGGACTTGCCCTATTGAAGGATCTAATTTAGGAGTCAATGAAACGAGAGGCGAGGCAGCCACTGGAGATGAGCGTTGTAGGTGTGTTGGATTTTCACTTAAGGCAATCTCCAGTGAAGTTGCTACCAAGTCAGGAGCTCATTTAGCTGTTCTCTTTTAATTAGTTAATCACCCTGATTTATTTATGCTAGTTAATACTGTTGCCCCCTGCTTATATTTTAAGGATATTGTTCCTAGTATTTTGAAAACCCTGTTCTCTAATTGGCCTCATAAGGCTTTATCAAACTCTGAGCATGGCAGTGTGAGAGGTGGGGAGCTCACCCTTCCCTTGGAACTTTTAGTCCCATCTGTAGGTGCAGGGCCTGTCACAGCTCACTAAACTTGGCTGTACAGATAGACATCTTGATTGATGATTATTTCCTGATAATTAAGTTAAACAACATGAGAAGCTGGCTCCCAAGCATATTTAGTTATTTTCAGATGCATGAGCGGTTGTGGCTTGGCTTGTTTGTCCTCCTGTCTCTGCTTTTTCTTCTCCTCTGGTTCCTGCTGGAGCTATTGCGCCTCATTCGCTGCATTGACGTCTCAGATCCTTCTGCTGCCTTTCTGAGGCCAGCCACATAAAACATGTTGTAATTTTTTGGTTTCTCTCCATGTGCTATCTCACTTTCTAAGTATAAAAAGTTGAAGGGTAATTGGCTGAAGTTTTCTTGGTTTATGTTGTTCATAGACCTGGTTACTATTTATTGTCATTGGTTTGATAGTGCTCAGTTCTCCTGGGATTTTGAAGTGCAAATTTGCTCACCAACACAGGGAGGAAGAAATTTTCAAGTATTTACTTGGGGAGATCAGAAGCTGTAGACAATAGGGTTTGGGTGTTTTTTTCCTGTTTTTCATTTTCTTAATTAAAAGCCTCTTTTTTTTCTTTTCAAACTTTAACTTCACAGCCAGCAGTTGAAAGTCATGGGAGGAAGGGATACGTGTCAGTCAGGAACTGACTTAAAAATAGGATTATGTGCTACCTAAACTTCTTATCCTTTTGGAAATAATTTTTCAGACTTAAATACAGTGCTTTACATTTTTAATCACTCCTTAGCTATTAGCTAATTAAATGCTTCAGTGGTATTCCTTTGGGGGAGGTAAGATGGTGTCATTCCTGTTCTGCAGATGAGTTGAGCTACTGAAAGTGGCTTGGCCAAGGTCAGACCACAAGCGGCTGCAGATCTGAGAGTAGGACTTGAGTTGGTGACTCCCCCTGCCATGCTTAATTTACCGGAACATGTCATCTCCATGTGTCCTTTCTAAATGGCTTGGTAAATCATTTTTACAAAAGACTTTTAAAACAATTAGGTTGAAATTCCCTCTTTGATTTGCTTGAGGGAGGAGAAGTGTAACCATAATGACCTGAATTGATACACCTCACAGTGCAAACAGCACTGGATGAGGCTCTTCCAACCAAATTATTGGTGCTGAAAAGAAAAATGTTTAAAGGATTTGTTTAAATAAGACGTAATAGCTCTTCCCCTCGTGACAGTGTACTTTGTAGTGCTGTAAGCCTCTGGTGTTCCAGATCCAAGTTCTGATCTCCTACGCCAAGATCTGTTGACCACTGGTTTTATTTAAATGACCTCGTTAGGTCCTCAGAAGTTAGGTTTGAAACTGTTCCTGTAATGTAAGTCTGCAGATCACTCTCCAGGCTGTGCCAGAGGAGGGGAGCATGCATTCAGATGGGGGAGGGAACAAGCCAGTTTTGACCTGAAAAAAAGACTCTTTGCATCAGGTTTGACAGTTGTTGGATACATGTGGATGCTGTAACTTTAGTCCTTCTGTTCCTGGTACATCATCGCTGTAGCAGATTGAATACACTCGAACAAATCCTTTGCTTTGAGATTCAAGGGTGTATATGAGAGAGTTGTGACAAATGTGCAGGAATTGGCAAGTGTAAGGACTTGAGCATGATGTGTTTAGATGGGACTCTTCCATCTGGGGTGAGACTTAATCCTGTAGTCATTACACTGATAAAACACTCCAGGATTCATTTCTGGAATTTGTATTTCAGTCACTCAGAGCAACAACTGCATTAAGGTCGGGGGAGGTTATTGAAAACATCTTTGTTCTTGCCTCTGGCAACCTAATTAATGTATTTTTTTGGCATCGAAGGCTGTTCTTTAAGGAAATAATTGCTCTTCTTTGCGTGATTTTTGACTTCATGTCAGTGAGAAAGGTAATTTTGTAGTACTTAATGTGACTATTTTAAAGTGAGGATCTCATTAAAATGTTGAGCGCACCAGAAGTTTGGGGTGTGAACTTCCATGCATGTGTGTTTTTCCCTAATTGTATTCACTTGAGTGTGCCACGTTGACCTTTCTGCTTGAGTTGCAGGTTTGTGACTTCTGGCTGCTAGTTTGGATTTTATTCAACTGTTTTAAAACTTTTCCCATATTAAAAAGTGTCAGTAGTGATTCTTTGGCTTCGTGCTTTTTAAATGGAGTGAAAAACCATGTTGCTTATTTAGTATTTCAGCCTTAAATGAGTTGAGCTAGTTTGGCTTAGCTCCATTTTCACCCTCTGAATTTCATGGTAGAATTACATCGTTCCATCTCTTACTGCTGTTGCTGAAACATCTTTATTTTGAATCCTGTGTGTTAGGACTGGAAGCTGCTGCTGTCTGAATGCCCTGGTCTGTAAACACAGATAAGAGTGAGAATAACTAAAAGTTATTACTGCTAAATGACCTTTTGGTTGCTTTTAAGGGTTGATTTCTGGAGGATATCTCCCTTCTGCTGTTGGGAGTTTGATGATACAACAATACTGGTGAAATTTAGCTGCTAGCAAATGCTCAGATAGGTCTGGTAGTTTAGTTATACTCTTATTTCTGCTTGTACTGCTTATTTGGTCAAATACATTGTCAGTAGGGCCTTTTCTGAATGTATTTGGGCTCAGGCCAAACAGGTATGACTGTACCAACAGAGACTTTGAAGCGTGTACTTGGCCTTGTGCTATTTTCTCTTCTAGGGCACCTGGTTGGGAGGGAGGGGCCAGGGAGAGCACAGAAAGGTTTCCTTGTTCTGGGTTCCGGAGCCAGGTTGCCAGGAGCAGCGGTTAGAAGTCCCGTGTTGCTGGGCTGGAGCGTGCTCGGTGCTGAAAGAGTATTTGGGATTGAACTATCAGGACTCCAGTAAAGATTGATTTTGTTTGTTTGTTTTATATATAGGCTTACCCAGGCTAATTTGAGTTTCGCTGGGAAGGTCAATATTTTGGTGTTTCTGGAAGTAGAAGCAACAAATCCTCTGACATGGTATTTTTCTTCTCTTTAGGTGTTCTGTTGGAATATACGTCGCACATTTATGGCGATTCTGAGTGTGAGGGCAGACTTCTGCCAGGCCCAGCACAGCATCCTGGCTGACAAGTGAGCTGAGTGAAGGGGGTTCCACGTGCCATAATTACTTTGCCTTGAAGACTCCAGACACAGCGACCACACTCAAATATATGGGATATCTTCTGCACATTGGAAGCATATTCCTTTTACTGACTCTAGCAAAACTAAGCATCAAAAAAACAAAGTGGAGAGAAAATCTACCCTTACTTTTTTGCCTCACCAGTGCCTAAATGTAGAGCAGGCTGCCTAGTCTTGCATGTAGTCAGAATTGTTGGAGTCTGAAGGATACCACCTGCAGTAATTGAGGCCGAAGTTGAATTCAAGTGGATTCTGAAGCAAACCTGCTTTTCTAGAAGTGAATTCTTTAAGGAACAAACACGTCAAAGCAAGCTCGGATCAATCCCAGGCATTTTAGTGGTCTTTTTAATGTTTTCTGCTGTGAAACGTTTCCAAGGTTATTGATTTTTTTTTAATATTTTTTTTTTGGCCCCATACACATTTTATTTGCCATTATGAACCGTCCAGCCCCCGTGGAAATTACTTATGAGAATATGCGTTTCCTGATCACTCACAACCCAACCAATGCAACCCTCAGCAAGTTCATAGAGGTAAGGCAGCCAAATACAGCATCATCCTTCTTTCCTTATGTACCAAATACGGTATCATCCTTCTTTCCTTATGTGCTCACAGTTTCTGTAGAAGCCCTGAACACTCATTCTTCGCACCTCTTGCTCAATGCTTTGGTTATATGTTACTTGAAACTTAAGCTGGTTTTATCTCAAATAGATTGTTCATGTTCTCCTGACATTATGAGAAGATAATCCACTGATTACTTTTCCCAAACTCCTGCATTCCTTTAATTACAAGAGGCTGGCTGAGCTTCCACTTCAGTATACAAACACCCCCCTTGCCATCGTTCTTGCCCTGGCTTCTGAAGGGCTGCGTGTTTTGCTATTCTAAACATTGTTTTGCATTAAATAACGCAAAGCTTTTAATAGATTGATCTATTGCTTATCTTTTGGCTTTTAAAGAAGCAGTCAAGAGAATTGTAACTGGTTTCTGACATTTCTTCTCCCTTAAGAGTAAGATTAAGTGCAGTGCTTAAACTGATAGTTTACAGGAAGTGTTCTTGAGCTGCCCTGCCCATCCCAGAATTGTCAGATCTCAGGTGACAGAGTTCATCCATCCAAAATGACACCTGCCTGCGTTCAGCTGCGGGAATGGCCGGTTCCCATGGGCAGTGGATCACACCAGCACTGACACAGTAAGATCTGAAATGCAGCAAGGTGTTCTGAAGCAGTACCAGATGGTATCGTCAGAGAAGTAGCAGTACAGTGTATTTCTGCATTCTGCTTCGCTCCAAACCCGCTGTATCTCTGTGCCCTTCTGTCTTGTATCTAGAGGGCTTTTATCTTGTGTATGCAGGTCTTTTTTCATTCCAAAGAGATCCTGTCATCTGATACTGATGTCTGACCGTGGCTATTAACAGACTTCCATCATTTAGCAGTGTGCTCTTCCCTGGGAATCTGCTCAGATGTTAGTGTTTAATTTTGTCTGAAAGACACATTCTTTTGGTCTTTATATTTTTTGTTTTGTGTTCCTCCCCCCCCCATTATTGTGAATTGTCTTCCTTTTTCAGGCATCTTGACTCTGGAATAGCTATTCTTGCTAATTGTTAGAAGTTACAGTGATTCAGGCCAAACATGAGAGGAAATTCAGCTTGCTGTATGAACCTTCAGAGTGAACTGGAACAGCTTTTGTTTGATCTTCTGATTATTTATCTAGCACAATGTGCTACTTATAGTGCATTACAAGGAAGCTAGAGTATGGCGGTGTGTGTGTTCTGTTCCTCCCTGCCTCAAAATGTCAACACTGGCTGAAGCAAACAGTTCCAGGCTTCTATTTAAAAAGAAGTCGCTTGGAGTTTATAAAGCAGCTATTTTAATTTTACTCTTTATATATACAGTTTTTTCCCACCTTGGCACTTCTCTAGAGAAGAAGAATTCAGAGGCGTTTCATGTTTATTCCTGTCACTTGTAACCCTTGTCCTAATGCAGGCCATAAACCCTCGTCTCTGCTTTGGCCCTTGCTCCTTTGTGGTGGAGTCACCTTGGAGCTGTGCCATAGTTATGGTAAAACTGGCTCTCTGTAAAATGTTTAGTTCTGTAGCTGATGAGAAAGTTCTGTAATTCTTCATTCTATCACTACTAACATGTTTCCCTTTTTTCTTCAAGGAGCTGAAGAAGTACGGAGTGAGAACCTTGGTGCGAGTTTGTGATGCCACTTATGATCAAGCTCCTATTGAAAAAGAAGGAATCCAGGTTCTAGTGAGTTGCCTTTAAAGCTGTCTAAAAATGAAAAGTGCTGTGTCTGGGAGCAGTGGGGGTGGCCTTCACGCTTGGGGCTGTTTCAGATAGGCCAAAAGCATCAGCTCAGGCTGGTTTTGGGAACCCCCTCTGGGCTTTTGTGAAGGGCACTGGCTGATTCATCGCTATTGCCTGAGCGTTTCCATTGGAATAGAATTGTCTGTTCCTGCATTTCTGGATTTGCTGAGATATTTTGGTTGCCTTGTAGTGACTCGTTCAGTATGAATCCAGTGTTCAGCCTCGTGGTTCATTCAGCTGGGTCTGGTCCTCTTCTCTAGATACAGCACTTCTTGGCTTTCCTGATAGCCACCTCTCTCAAAATGTGCTACCTTTTGAGACACAATGTTACAGGCTGCCCTGGCCTGGCTGTGGCAGGGTATCGATTGGTAGCCTCATCTCTGCTCACCTCGACCTGGAGCCTGGCAGCTGGTGGCTCCCCTGTTCAGCAGGTGGAATTCCTTCTTTGCTACTCATTGCTAACGTTATGCAATGAGTGTCCGACTACATTGTCTGGTATTGCTTGGTGTTTCAGGGGAAGTTTTTTTAGTAGGTGTGTGCTCATACTGAGCTTGCAGGCGGTGTTTTTCCAGGCAATGCTTCTGAATTATTACAGTGTGTCAGATATAATCAGTTTCTTTTACTGGAGTGAGCAATAACACTTTTGTGAGGCCGGAAATTACATCTTACCTTCTTGTTGCAGGTAGTCTGTCTCCTATTGCCTCTTGATTTTTATGGCTCAGTTGGAGGAAAACTGCAGTTTTCCATTAGGAGAAAAACTTGTATCCTGGCATAGCTGTGAAAACTCCACGTACGGGTCAGTCAGGTTTCTTGGCTTGCAGCCCTAGTCAGCATTTACTCCACTTCCAGGCAGCCACGTGTGTCTCAGTGTCATTGGAAAAATCAGTCATTACAGGGCTACCTACACTCCTAGAGCTGAGCTCTGGAATGATGTTTTTGTTTGCTCCAGAGCTGTCTTGGACTTGGACACCGCAGCATTTGTGGGCAGGCTGCTGTGAAAGCTCTAGCTGAGCTACTCCTTCGGTTGCCAGAGGCTGGAAGGATTAATCCTGTTGTGTACAAGCCCTCAGAGCCCCGATATAAGCTGGAGCTTAAGAGTATTTCTGTGTTCCTGTGCCTGAGCAGAGATCTGAGTTTTTCCAAGCAGCCTTAGGACAGTGTTGCAGGTGTCCAGCTCTGTCAGGGGCAGGCCAGCTGACCTTGGCTCCTGCAGCCATGGGCGAGATCCACCTTCTCCAGCCCATGGCTGGGGCCCCCGGGGCAGCTGCAGGTGCCAGGAAGTGTTCTGGAGCCTGCACTTCTGCATTAGTTCAGGGATTTTGGTTCTCGAGCAACTTGAAAAACTCAGTGTTGGCAAGGTTTGAACTGAACGCAGTTTTTTTGAGGAAGCCATTTCTAAAAACTGGAAATGGTCTTTCCGCCAGCTCTGCTGAGCAGCGTTCTATTTGGAGCCTTTCACTTTGAGTAGCACACACGAGAGTCTCGTGTCTGTTTGCATTTCCCTCAGCTAACGAGCCTCTCCATGTTCAGTACGTACCCGTTGTTAGTATTCTGCTGCTGCAGAAGACAGAATGGCAGAGAGCATAAATCCACCAGGCATCTGTTGAGGGTAACAGAAAGCAGGAGGTGACAGGGAAGGTTCCCTGCTAATGTCATCGCTGATCCTGATGATCCCAGTCATGAGGTTGTGTCAGTAATTTACTGTATTGCAAAAGAGTGGTGCTATTTGAGATAAGCTTTAACTAGTCACCGACGTGACCGCCTCCTGTGTGACTTTTCCTTCCGACGGGTGCTTGCTTTTTGAAAGCAGAGTCCTGCTGCTCATCAGAAATGGTATCGAATCACCAGCTGGCTGAGAAAATAACACGTCACTATTTAAAGCTAATATTTGCTTGCAAAAATAACATTAAGATTAAAAACACGGCCTGAGAGAGATTAGCGTCTATTTTAAAACTGTTGAGGTCAAAAGCGTCGCGAACCCTCTGAAAATGAGAGCGTTCAGCAGAGCCCCCTCTGACGCCCTGATACGGGATCGTGTGCTGGCAAGATGGGCAGAATGTGGCAGCTACAGAGTTGCTCTGGCAGATGGCATAGTGAGAAAGTAGAGAATTAGATGTTCCGTGGTTGATGTAGTACTATTGCATGTGCCTGTTTATCAACAGAGATTAAATCCAGGAGACAGGAGGCGGGGATGGATTTAGTTCCTGTGGGCTTCTGCAGTTCGTATGGTTATGTTCATGTGTAAGGTCTGGAAATGTAGAAATGTTACACCAGAAAAGCTGGGAAGGTTTTTTTCTGGAAGTTTTTTTGCACTGGCTGGCAACCAAGGAGGCTGTGGTAGTTCTTGTTCATCTTCAGGATGTAAGACAACGTTTCATTGCTCTCCTTCTATTGATCCTTCATTGACTGTTTGTCCCTGGACCAGACTTTTACCCCCCTGCCCTTCCAGAGTGGCCACCCCCTGAAGACCAGCTGGCAACTGGTGAAGGTGTGACTTTAGTTGCCATCTGATCGTTATGGCATCACCACAGCCTAGTGTCGAAGGTGGGAAAGCTGCCGCAACTTCAGTGCAACTTGAGTGGGGGTTTTAAAGAAAGGTCTTTATCACCTTAAAGTGCTGTCGCTGCTTCTTTGTTACCGGGTTCTGTGTTGCCAGTCCTGCAGACCCAGAGCTGTTCTGCTGAGCAAGGCAGCTCCAGAGAAAAGGGTAAATGAGAATAACCCCTCTCTTGCCTATCACCCTCCCCAGCTAGTGCAGGGTGGCACAGAAAAGAGCTGTATTTTCTGTTTGTGCAGCCTCGGTGCAACATCCTGGTTATTAATGACTGGGTCGTGGAGCTTAGTGATTTTTCTGTCCTGTCTGACAAATTCAGAGGTGATGCTGGCAGAACTAATAATCAGGAAAAAAGCCTGCCAAACTTTGCTGCAATTACTCCTCTAGTCCCCAAATAATTCTTGTTCCTCATTCCGCGTAGTGTCCCACGCAGCCATGTTTGGTCACCACTAATGGAATGTCACTGGTGTACCCTTCTTGAGAAGGTGACGCTCTTTGGGGACGTGGCAGTTGGGATTAATTCAGCCAGCACAAGGGTTGTGTGGCCACGATGGTTAACATGTGAGCTAAAGCAGTGCAATAAGCTCCTGTATTTGATCTGAAGGAAAGAATTAAATTTAATCTAAAACCAGGACACAGAACTGACATGTAAATCCTGTTCTCTGCAAGGCAGTTTCAAAAGAGCGTCTCACAGTGGGTAATGCCTCATCTCTTGGCAGCCTGTGCATCTCTTCTGGGACAGTGGATAACACCAGGCCTAAAATAATACAGCTCAGAGTGTGTGATTGAGTGGAAAATCTCCTAAATGCCTTTTATTAGAAAGAACAAGTTTTACCTTATGATCTTGTTTCTATAGCCTTGTATTTTGCTGTGTTGTCCTTGATATTTTTAATTTCCCATTTGCTTTAAAAAAAAGTTCTCTGCACTCTTCAGACTCTTGTGTATCTTTCTGAATTAATCACACAAAGTTACTGCAGTAGCTTAAAGCTTTTTGGGTTTGCAGTTCTGAGACACGAATTTCCACCTTGCATCTTTAAGAGCTAACATGTTTATAGGGTGCTCTTGGCTGAGGCCTGTGCTAAGCTGTACTTGCTCTTCAGGAAGTATTAGGGTAGCATTTAGTGCAGTTCAAAATGAAAGGCCTGGTGGATTTTTACCTTTGGTTGTACTTGTTCCGAGTTTCCGCGTGCTTCTTTCAGGCTTCAGAGGACATTGCTTCATGTTAACCTGTTCTCAGGGTAGCACATGAAAGGCTCGTTCCTAGCCAGGGAGGGAAGAAGGCGGCTCCTTTCAAAGTCATTTCCCTACCATTTGGAGAAGGGGTTGAATAATATGAAACTCTGGTCTTTTGTAAGAGGCTTTGCAGTCTTCTAATGAGAAGTCCTAATTAACTACTAAGTGTTCTTTCTCCCCTTGCACCTAGGAGTGCTCTTCCTGCAGCTCTCCCTCGGGCTGAGAAGATTATAAAGCATGTGATGTTATGCTTGGTCCTGAAATGTAGGACATGTAGTACTCCACTTAGCACAAGTTCCAGGAGAGAACTGAGACCTCAGGAAAATGGGAAGCTTCTGACGTGGTGTTGTTGACTTTGCTGCACTCTTGGGTTTTTTTTTTGCTTGGTTTTGGTTTTTGGGTTGTTTTTGCTTGTGAATGTGGTATTTTTTTGACTTGAGAATACTCAGGTAAACTTAACTGTCTTGCTTATTGGATTTGTGGCAGTGGGACGAGCTGAGCTGTTTGAGTTATGAAGTACCTTCTTCTCTGCTGACCCCCTGGAATTGTTAGGAAGTAGCTGCTCCTCTGTACAGAGTCTGCAGTACAAATAGTGTTTTAAAAGGTTGACACAACCATGGGCAAAAGTCTACAGAGTTCTCATCTTTCAAATGTTTATTTGAAGTGTCTATTGATCTTTACATATCTTTAATAAAATGAGATTTCAAGGGCAGCAATTTTTCTAAAAAATTTCTATACTCTAAAGGGGTTAGTGCAGAGTCCTATTGAAATTTTCTGGAGAAGTGCAATTAAATGGTTTTCAAACATTTAGTGTTGCATTATGATATTGACTTGCAAACTTCTGTGCAACCAGAAAAATGCCCGCAGAACCATTGGTGTAATGTGCACTTCTGGCTAAACACAGGGTTTTCCTTCTCACAGTGATGCTTATGTGGATTATGGACTGAAATCCATGTAGCTAATGTCTTTTTTTTTTTTTAATCTTTCAAAGGACTGGCCATTTGATGATGGAGCACCACCCCCGAATCAGATAGTTGATGACTGGCTAAACCTGCTGAAAACCAAATTCCGTGAAGAGCCTGGATGCTGTGTCGCTGTTCACTGTGTCGCAGGGTTGGGAAGGTTGGTGTCTGCTGTCTTGGCTCTGTACTGACTTAGAGGAAGTTTATTTGTGTGGGAGGTGGGTTGTGGAAGGTGTTAAGAAAATGCCAATTCCTCCGTTTTCTGCCAAATAACTCTTGAAAGCAGTAGCTCAAGTTTGTGTTGCAGGAGATATTTATTGCAGCTTAAAAATCCATAATAATTTCATAACTCTGATCAAGGATGCGAGGAAAAAAAAACCTGGGGAGATTGTTCAGAACACTCCTGTCAGTCGTGAGCGACACGAGCAGTTAGAGATGCTATTAATTTGGAAGTTTGTCTTTCGGCTAAAACAATAAAATCTCTCGTGCTTCTCGACGAATGCAATATACGTGTACAAGTTGTAAGGCTGTACAGTTGGGATTTTTTAATTGCCTTCTGATTTCAACTGGTACACTATTAATAACAACAACAAAAAAAGGCAGTTAGAAAAACTGGTTCGATTGCTTCCTTACTCTAAAGTGGCTTCACTTCAGTTTCCAGTAGAGCTAGGCTTGTATTTCTTGCTCACATGTAGACTGATGTTTCTCCTCACCACTCAAAATAGAATTTTCCTTCTTTGGGAAGAGCTTCCTTTTAAGATGAAATAAAAAAGACTGGGTTGGGAAAGATAAATGCTATGTTCATATTCCCAAATGCAATCTCTGAATGGTATGTTTATCCTCTGGGCTGGAGGAAATGGAGCTTCAGTGTCGGTATTCTTACACTAACCATGGGACTGTTAATAGTTAAGGATATGAATGAGTGGGTGGGAAAGGTGGATTAAAGAAAACAAGTAAAGCATAGAGCTGAAGTGTGTCAAATTCTTAAATTTCCACCTCTAGAGAAGGAGATGTGGAAATGAAGAGGTAGAAATGGCCAATATTTTAAGACCTGAGAGCCAACCCCCCAAAGCAGTTAACGTTTGTTTATCCATTATCTATTTTTACCCGAGGAACACCTTTAGGAAGGTGGCCACGTGTAACTCAAGTGATTTTCAGCTCTCCTGTTTCTTGCATAATACCAGGCCAAAGGGTGCCAGAAGTCTCCTCATCTGTGTGTCACACGCAGTCGTGGTGTTGGTCCCTTCCTTACGGAATGACCATTTGCTGCTGTTCTCAGACTGCTTCTGGCAGAGGGAAAAATAAGAACTTTACAGATTTTGCTTTAACCTGGAAAAGTGTCGTAGGGAGATGAACAACAATGGCAAAGAGAGAAACCTTTTTTTTTTATAAAGTGGCTTTTGAAGTTCAGGTTGTTTCCTTTTGGCAAGTGAATGATTCTGTTGATGCCTGGTGACAGTTGTTTCTCCTGAAGGATGTTTGTTTGGCCAAGAGTACAAGTTGTCCAACTGCCAGCACCTGTTTAACCCTTCACTACTAGGCTGCCAGAGAGGCCTGTTGTGACTCTGTATGTTTAGTGGGGTGAGCACCCGTTCAGGTGTGACTTCTGCCCGTTTGAAAAGCCACCTCTTTACACTGAACTGATGTCCAAAGTGTGGACCTCAGGAAGAAATTTCACTCTTGTCCCTGGAACGCCCAGTTCCATGTACCACATATAGATTAAAAAACCCA
This sequence comes from Megaceryle torquata, assembly GCA_024611175.1. NCBI lineage: Eukaryota > Metazoa > Chordata > Aves > Coraciiformes > Cerylidae > Megaceryle > Megaceryle torquata. Next base: position 45,245 of record JANIJG010014279.1, read on the forward strand.
AATAAAATCTATATAAGTCTTCTGCTGAATGCCTCCTAGGTCTGCCTCACATCCAGCTAGATCTACAGTGTCGTAAGAAGCAAGATGCAGGCAGGAGGTATTACCTGCTTGTTTAAACACAGTAGAAAATTAGGTTAGAGTGAAACGAGAGAGTGTAAAAATCTAGAATTATTGTTTCACGCCCCAAACACTAAGGAGCTATTGATTTTATTTTTGTGTGTGCTGGAAGCAGAGCTGTCTACTAAAAGAAATGTTACCATTAGGTACTCAGCAGGCAAATGTCTTTCTGTAGATAATGCTTAAAGAGAAAATACTTAAGCTATCCGTGTATAGATTAATTTGATGTATTTTGAGGAGTACAATATGTCGTGTCTCTAGTAGATCTTCCTTAAATATTGATTTCTCCTTTAGGGCTCCTGTACTGGTTGCACTTGCTCTCATTGAATGTGGAATGAAGTACGAAGATGCAGTTCAGTTTATAAGGCAGTAAGTTAAACTTCCCTCTTCTCAAGATAATCTGTGTTTCCATTGTATTTGAGCAGCACTCTGTCTTCAGCAAAGTGTGTTAGATTTGTTTCCTAGTAGCTGTATCCTGATGATAATGGGCACGACTTTGATGCTAATGCTGAGGCTTGTGCCCTTTCCTCTGTTTAGAGATGAGGATTAAAAGGTGATTTCCTTTTGTGGTGGTCTTTTCTTTTTTTTCTTTTTAAATCTGGCTTTATATATTAAGCCATCGACCTAAGACTAAAAGATTTTGAACTTGTGAGGGAAAATTAAGCTGGAGCTGTAAAAATCCTGGATGAATTGAACGAGGACTAATTACTCCTAATTAAAAATAATTGTGGGGGGGGGAGTAGTGAGGTAGGGCCCCCAAGCAGAATTCCTGCAGCAAGTGGGTGAGCAGCAGCCCTCCTACGGGTGTTGTGGGCCAGGGAATGTCAGCAGCTTGCCCTGTCTGGAAAAGAACACAACTGGTGAAGGATGAGCCTGCAGAGCTCTGTTGGTTTAGTGATAACATCAGATCTTGAAATGAAGCCCAGCAGGTAAGATTATGTTGGATGAGGTTTGCCAAAAATGCAATTCATCCTTTTATGGATTCCCAGGGTCTTCAGTTATCTCTGTAAACTGTATTGCGGTCAACAGGGGGTTTTTTTATTATTTATCTGAATTTTTCCTTTCTTAAATTCCCTTTTTTTTCTCTTCCTGGGTATGGTACATTTATACCATAAAGCTCTTTTCAGAGAACCTCTTGGGGTTTGTCTCTGAATGTCATGGTCTTACTTTTAGCTAATAAGTAGCACATGCATCTGCAAGGAAAGGGTGACCTTGATGTTGTTCAGTTGACTGCTGCTGGCGATGGAAATAAACTCTCCCAATCCAAGAAAATATGCTGAAATTTGCTAACTTGGATCTTGATTTTAATATTGGCACATGGGTGATGAACGGCCTGTGCTGACCTGGTTTAGCCTTCCGCAAAGATTCAGTGGATACAGAGCAAGCCAAAGTGCTGTTTTGTAGATACAGAAAAGCTTTGAAACGAGGACTGATGCGCCTTAACGTGTACAGGGTGACTGAAGCAGTACTTTTTCCATTGATATTAGCCTTCGTTCTCTTTGTTTTAGGAAAAGGAGGGGAGCTTTCAATTCCAAACAGCTGCTTTACCTTGAGAAATACCGACCTAAGATGCGATTACGCTTCAAAGATGCCAACGGTCACTGCTGTGTTCAATAAAAAAAACCAAACAAAAATAAATATCTCGAACGAAGGCTGAAGTTAGCATGGCTGTTTTCTGGACTCTTGGCACCTGGAAATGTGAATCTGGAATCAAAACTACGTCATCAAATTAGTGGTGGAGTCATTGCTCCTCAACCTCTGTCCTAATGGTGGTGATGATTAAAAAAAAAAAAATTAAAAAAAATAATTAAGAGAAACATTTCAGTGAAGGATTGTTTTCTCCTTAAGCTGCAGTTGGAACATCTGCAAGGAGAAAATCAGTTTCTGAACCTTCTGTATTTTTAACTTTTTAAGAAAAGAAATAAAGTAAATTTTATGTCTAAGGAAAACCAGCAGAGCATTGGCTTGTGCAGAAACTATTTTCTTGATTTGAGGGAAGTACCCCACAGTCAGGGCCTGATACATTAATTCCTACGGGACTCTCTTAAATGGAGTTGCCTCTTCTTTATTTTTCTTTTTTTAACCTGACTGGGATCTGGCAGCGTCACAGGAGGAGGAGGAGGAGCCTTTGTTGCTCTTCAGGAGCAGTCTGACAGCCTTAAGCCCAACCTGGGCATATTCTAGAGATGGGGTGAGCCCTGTGTTTTGTGTCTGCGTGGTGGTCAGACTCTGCCAGTGTGGAAAATCTTCCTGGTGGGCTTGAAAACTCGCTGCCTAATGCCTTTGAATCTGCTAAAGGCCTTCTCTGGTTGGTGGAAGATCGCGTGTGTGCGTGTGTGTACACGTCTGTGTGATTTTTCTGTGTGTGAGAGTTGTCTTTTTCCAAAGAATTTGGCTGAAATTTTAATTGTCTTCCTGTTGCTAGATAGAAAATCTATCCCGGCAGAAAACAGATGTTCAGAGTGTCCTAGGTGAGCCAGGGGCAATTCAGACAAGGACTTAAAATTAATTTATCGGTCCTAGGAAAGAAGAAACAAAGGTTTTTTGCTGCTGCTGTCCAGATTCTCTGCCTTGTCGAATGCAGTAAATCAGGATTCGGGGGGAGGGTCTCATTTGTATCGTATCTGAGATAAAAAGATGGTGCACGCACAGAAATGTGGCCCTTGAGTAAATAACTAGTGAATAAATAAATAAATAGTGTGGGTTTTCCCAGACTAGCCCTCATGTACAGCTCAGTTTAACCACTGATTGCCTTGTTATTTTTTTATTAGGCTCTTCTGGAGGGAGAATCTCTAGTTACACACCGACATGCCTGTCATATATTCACCACTGGCAGACCATAAATACGCTGATTTTTGGAGTGTTGACTGGCACCACCTTCTCTTTGAAGGGCTGTTGGTGCTGTGGGTGAATAAGTCATTTTAAGGCCTCTAATAAGCAGTTCCAGCCAGGCTGCTTCTACCAAACATGTTAACTTAGTGCCCGGCCCCAGTAGTGACCTCATGTGCTTTCAACTCGGCGTTAGGTCTGTAATCCTCAGCTGTTGAAGGCTCTGAGTACAGCTTTAGGCTCAAACTCTCCTGTGATCTTTTGCTGTGGAGCACCAAAGGCTTTTGTTGGTCGGTGCCTGTGGTAGGTGTAGACCAGCACCCACCTTTCACCGATACCTCAGCTGCTGGCAATGCCAACTGCCTCCCAGGGTTCCTTCCTGTCCTGGGCTTCTGCTTTTAGTCTGCAGCTTAACTGCACAAAATGTGTTCAGAACACAGGTAATGGACTCTTGGAATTGTGTTCCTGGAAGGGATTTATAAATGTAAGCAAAAAAAACCCCAAACCTAAGGGCACTTGTCAAGCCCCTCGCTTTGCAGGTTTTGCAACAGACCTGTCTGAGGTTCGTGGCTTTGTGCACTCCACAAAACTTGGTCTGTACCCTGACTCAAGCTGTATGGTTGTAATGAGTTCCTTCCTCCCTTTAAGATGTGTAACGTTTCTGATTTCTTTCATAGATAAAGGAGACGCAAAAGTGTTTGTGATGTCAATGCCTACAATTAGGGAAATAAGCTCTCTGGTGATGTTGGAGTTGGTGTGGAAGGTAGATGATGCTGAAATGAGCTAATTCTGGCCTTTACCTTCCCCTCGCAAGCCAGAAGCCTGATGTTCTAACTGTTTCTGCAAATTACAGTCGATGTCTTTAGTAAGATGAAATATTGGTAGTTGAAGCCGGTTTGACAAGTGCTGGAAGTGAACTTGGAGGGGAAGGTGTTGAGCTGGATTAAAAACCAAACCCCGAGCCCTTCTGAAGAACAATAAAAAAAAAAAATTACATGCTCTCTGTCTAACTTTGCATTCTTCCCCCTAGTTTGACTCTGATTTATAATGTCCTAATTATCATACACTATGCCTTTGCAGCCTTAATTGAGGAAAAAGAGTGAAAAGTGCAGACTGTCCAACAGCGTAGACGCAAACGGGGGGAGTGTAATTGTGACCGATGTCCCGTAGGCACAACACTTGATTCAGCACTTGAACGTAGTGCAATAAAGTTCTTGCAGTAAAATGTCTTCCCTCTGGCTCTTGATGAATTTATTGCAGCTCATTAATGTTAAATGCTCTTCTTTCATCTGATTTGTAAAGGCTTTTGGAGAGGTTTGTCCGTGCCCCTTGTGTTACTCGTCACCACTGGGCTCTTGCCTGGCTTGGTTTGACCTTTGAGGGGAGGGAACAGGGCTGCAGACAGGAGCTGTTCTCTGCCTTTCTAATCACCCCTTTAGGAGTGAACTTACCTTTAAACAAACACATCCACCCCCCACCCCCCCGAAACCAAACAGCAGCTCTGAACTTTCCCAAGAACTGTCAAAGATGTAGCGCAAAACTTTCTGCTGTGTCCTGGGCAGGACCAGACACCGTGTCCCCTGGCAGAGCCTGAACGGGGTCATTGTTCAGGGTGACAATGAGCGAGTCCTGGAGTCCTGGATCCTGCTCTGTCCCCCGTCCTCGGCACTGGAACGCCGCCGCGCTCCTCTCTCGTGGCTTTAAATAATACTAAGGTGCTATTTTCTGGGCTTCACAGATAACAACCCAATCAGCTTTGCTTTGCTGCCATCAAAAATACGTACGGGGATCGAGTTTCTCATATTTATCAGATCTTTCCCACTAGTGTACTAAACACATTTGCAGTCCCTGTTGGCAATGAGATAATAAACCACTTTGCCTGCGCAACTGGCAGCGGTGACTCTGAAGTTCCGTCTCCTCTGGGTATTTGTGTAAATTTGCTAGTTGTGTTTTTTTCTTCTTTTTTTTTTTTCTTAAACTCCACACCCCTTGCTTTGTTTGTTTTGCAAAGTTTCTACCCTTTTGGTTACCACGGACAAAAGTGAAATGTTTGTCAGTCAAAGGCTACTCTCAGTATAAAAAAAATCATGTGTTTAATTGGAGCTGAGATGTTCCCGTGTGATACGAGTTCCTTGTTTCTCTCACTGATGGTTTTTTTTCCACCAACATCTAGGTAGCTTCACATACTGATGCTTTAACTGGAGATGAGTTTCTCACGTGCATATTTATGTCGCTTAAGATGCTACTTTTGGAGCAATTAAGAATGATCGAGCAGAGTGACACTGCATGGGGAAAGAAACCGCGGGAGTCCCGGTTGGCAATTCCATACAGTGCGTGTTCTTTGAACTGAAAAGTTATAAATCATTTAACTTCATCTTAACGCTGGCAATTCGCTTCCAGAGAGCGTTTGAAGTATGTGTTCCTGGGGGGAGAATAGCTTTTTGTCACTAAACAGATCTCCAAGGAAAATCTTAAGAGATTTCTATCAACCCCCTTGTCTCTAGACGTGTGTGGTGTCACCGCTGACGTGCTGACGACAGCCAGAGCCTCGCTCTGCGCGGTGCCGTTCCCTCCCGGGGACAGAGGGAGGCTTGGGCTGAGCTCCGTCGCACGGTACTGGGCTGTGGTGAACGGACTGATCTCGGTGCGTCCCGCAGGCTGGCTTGGCTGAGTGTAGAGGTACGAGGTTGGGGGTGTTGGATAGTCCCTTGAGTCTTGTGAACGTGGAGGTGTCGGGGAATCCTGCCTAGAACTGGGGTTGTGTCTGATCTGGTGACCCAGGAGCACAGCAGGTGGTGCTGTCATGGGTCTGTCTGGGACACGTTTCGTTTCAGGCCGTCCAAGGGCTATGGGAACATCTTTAACAATCCTGTGTTAAATATTTTTTCTGTTAAAAAAAAAAACAACCCAAAAAACAAACAACCCAGCCTTTGGTATGGAGCTAAATCTTTGGCCCTTCCCTTCTTCTGACCACTTCTTTCATAGGAATTTAAATCCCCATCGTGCATGAAGTGACATAAGCAAAGTCTTAATTGCTTTTCATGCCATATATTTAGTCTAGATCCTGCTACTACTGACTGGTAGGACACCACCAAACAGAAAACTAGGCTATCTCACGAAGTTCCGGGCTGTCTGACCAAGGTGTTGGTGCAGCTGCAGAAACTTGCCTCTGTACCACGCAGGGCAGGAGCTCCGCTTCTCTTTGGACCGCTGAGCAGCTCCTCGTTCCAGGGATGTGGTTGGTACCAGGTAACTGAGCACTTTGCGGGGGTAGTGGTGTGACTGGTGAGGAGCTTGGAGAAACATCTGTGGGTGAGATTGAGAGGCTGCTAAAGAAGCTGCTGTATTTGGCAGGGACTGCAGTGGAACTGGCAGGATAGCTGGAGTTTGAGGTGGCTTTGTCTGTGCCATTTCTTGCAGGGTTTAACTCTGTAGATGGAGACAAACAAGGGACGGCGGGAGCCAACACAGAGGAAAATCCCTGATCCAAATCTGTGGATGGATTAGAAGACCTCAAGGAGGGGAAAAGAACCAGGTAAGGAATCGTCTCTTCTCTGTCTAGCAAAGGAAACCCAAAGCACTTAGTATGGTGAGTCCTTCAGGGCTGCACAAAGTCATAAGGGAGCAAATCTGGTCCCAGGATGTGGTTCCTGAAGCCACTTTGCTGGGAAACAAGGCTGAATGCTGATAACTGGAGTCCTTCGCTGAAGCAATTCTCTCACTGACAAGCACCCTGAGGGGATGGCAATGCCGTGAGCTGGAGGATAGGATGTTGTGAGAGGCCCCCTGCTCCCAGCCAAGCAGGGAGGCAGGGGCTCCCGACCTTGGCAGTGTTTTGCAGAGAATGGAGAGCACAGCGTGAACCCCTGGCTGCAATAATACGCAGAAAGCCCTTGGGTTGTCTTTGGCAAGGCCGTGCGCGTGGGGCTTGTGACCTTCCAGGGCTACTGGTTTGTTTCTGGTTTTTATTGTCCTTGTTGTTATCCAGAGGGCTGTCGGGTCATTAGCTGGCTGGGTGGCTCGGTCTTGCTGAGCTGGTTATTCCAATTGACTGGACTTTGGGGTACCTTTTCCTGCGGGTAACTCCGCAGGCAGGCTGACTCCTGTGCTACTTTGTGATTTATTGCCGTTTCCATTTGAAATTTCAACTTCCAACAATAAAAGGGAAGAGGGCGTTCTCGTGTGGAATGCAAATGGCTTGAGGACTGAAATAAGAAATTTTCCTAGAGAAAAGGGCAGCAGAAACCCATCAGGCCAGTGCTGGGTGGGGTTAGGGGGAAATATTAAAATAGCAGCAGCTTGTTGACGTCTAATCCTCACGGCTGCTCAGCCCTGCTGCCTTGTGAGATTGAAGTGCTGGGAGTGCAGGCAGAGCCTCCTGCTTTTTTGAGAGCTATGATGGGATCGATATGTTCCTGCAGAATGCTTCAGTCCCCTCATTTCAGCGTTTGGCAGGGAGGGGAGCATCTGTTTTGTTGGAAGATCTTGGACCGTTCCTAATAATGAGACATGTGCTTTTTTTGTTGTTTCTGTTGCTTGGGGGCAGTGAGCGAGTCAGTGGGTTTCCTGCCATCAAACCAGGCGTGGGGGGGATAAAAATGTAGATTTGCTGGACTCCCTGGGGATGGAGGTACTGGCTGCTGCGTTGGAGGAGTCAGCTGGAGCGTATTGTGCTGCAGAGCACCTGCTGCAGGACCTGGGCTGGAACAGCTCCCGGTGGGGTGGGTATAAGCTGTAGATTTCTTCCCTTTCAACCTCCCTAGATACCAAAACCAAGATGAAGGGTAACAAAATATTGTCAGGCTGGCAGGAAAAAAAATCTGGAGGAAGAATTGCATCGTGCACAACTTAATGATAATTGTTATCTTCTCAACTGGTCCTCGAGCTCCTCCGGTCGCACCACGGGCTGCGTGGGACGGGGACCTCGCCTTCTGGCTGGGCTCTCGGGCTGTTCCTTTTCATCTCATTCTTAATTCATATTTGTGATACCTTTGTAACTGGGATTCAAAGTCAGGCCTGATCTCGCAGCCAGGGAGTGGGACAAGGAAAAAAAAAAAACCCAGAATCTATTAAAAAAAAAAAAAAAGAAAAGAAAAAATGTTGTCAAGGAAACTGCTCTCCCAGTACCACTGCGCAGCCAATAAAGCACAAAGAAAAGTCTCCCCACAGTGGAGCTGCGTGCGGCACGGGGTAGGCTCCACAAACGTAATTGAGACAGCAGGAATTCAGGGCTAACTACAAAGCCTTGTTTTGATTACAACACCGACTCCATCCCAACCTGCTGTAGTTCTTCTTTGTACCTTCATTAATGAGCCAGTCTTGCTTTCCTTTCTGTAAAGCTAGCCAGAAATTTTAAATAGGAGAAGGGGTCAGGAGGAAGGTGATAGAAATTACAGCAGACTTGCTTTTGGTAGCAGTACTCTTCCTGCAAGGATAATTACTTAAAGCAAGACGAATGCCCTGCGTTTCAGTTAACTCCTCTCCCGCCTGCGTTAAATCCATTATGGGATGCCTCGCGTTTGGCATTTGCATCTTTGTCCTTAATGATGACAGTAAATTTAAACACCCGGGGAGGGCTGCGGAGAGCTGCCGAGTCTCGAGATGCTGCTGCTCTGACTCCTCTAACATCGCCCCACGGGTGAGGCTGCAGGAGCCGCTGCGGCCGGGAGTGATGAGAGAGCCGGTGTCTCCCACGCGCTCCCGTCCCGGGTGAAAGCTGGGCTGGCAAAAGCTAGATGTGACTGATAACCGGCCGTTGCTTCCTGGTTACTAGGTAATTGCCCTGTCCCAGGTGAATCCTCTGTGTCTGCAAAGGTAATTTATCGTACGGCTTTCCTGTTTGTGCTCTGCTGAACTCAATCCCGACCTTCCATCTATTTCAGGACCTCAATAATAAATCAGAGCAGGGTCGCCAAAGGGCGGCAGAATTAAACTGTTTGCCTTTGCTTGGAAGTGGCTTTAAATTCATTCTGGTGCTCGCAGGGCCGAGTGTGCCGGTGATGGCTGGGAGGGGAGGCGCTTTGGGCAGCTGTTTGCAAACAGCGCTTTCACTTCTCTGCCTTCCCTTGCCTCCTGGCTGTCTAATAACTGATACAGCATCCCCACAGCTTCTCCGAGTGCAGATGAGCTTTAAACTCCTCCAGGAGCCGAGTCCAAGGCATCTCTGCTGTGCTGCCAGGGCTCTTCCCTCCCATCCCCATCCCTGCCGAGGGTCCCGCTTTACTGCCCTGAGCTGGGTGGTCTGCGGGGGACCAGCTGCTGGGAGCTGTGCCCTTGGCTGCCGCGGTGCCAGCCGGGCAGTGACGGAGCTGCCTTGTGAATCTGGGCTCTTGTCGCTCCGAAACAAAGCGGCTCTCTAAGCCAGGCCTCCAGGGCTGGGAGCAGAAATGCCGCCTTTCCCTTCCCAGCTCTCATGTTTATGGATATTCCGCTGTATACACCACTATTATTCCACCTGTTTGATGATAATGGGTGTTTGGGATAGAGCAGCTGCTGAAGTGGCGCACGGGGCGGATCAGATCAGCAGGTGACATTTTTCACTGGGTTTATCTTTGAGAACAAGCTGGGCCTGCAATAAACTGGCTGCTCCTTCATTTACCAGAGGACAAAGCTACCATTATTCAGGGGCAGAAGAAAGCGAAACCCCAGGAGAGGAGCCGAGTGCGCGCGCGATATCCCCGCTCTGAGTGTGTGCAGGCATTAATGCAAGAACTCAAGGTCAAAGGCTACCCAGCTCTGAGAGTCGGAGGCAGAAGGGGCCTCCAGAAGGAAAACTGGTTTATTTCTTTATCTCATGGAGTCGTGTATCAATTATCCATGGCGTCTAACAGCCTAGGAAGGGAATAGATTTTTCTACTCTTTAAGAGAGGTTTTGCATCTACCGTTCATTTGCTGGGCAGCAGATTTACACTCTGCGCAGCTCTTGAGGCAGGAGGCTAAAAGCAGAGACATCGTGTAGCCTGTGAGAGGGGAAAACCCCAAGGGCAGCAGCTTTCCTTTTAATCTCAGGTGGTCCTTCTGTCGTTCGTGAGGCAAATGGTGCTGATAATGTGAATTAGGGAAATCTGCTGTGCTCTGTTCTAGAGGGATTGCTGAGGAATTGAAGAAGAAATTACCGGTCCTGTGTGGCAGAGAATTGTGGCAGGGTGAAAAAAAATCAGATCAGCTCAAAAACGGAGGGATTTAAAAGGCAATTTTATCAAGCTTTTATGACAAGGAACTGCTACCCTGCTGCCTGCCTGGCTCTGCTGCGTATCGTATCGTGACATGCCCACCTGGCAGCCTTCTGACCTCCGGTCGCTGTCCACTTGCCTCGGAGCCCCTGGGCTTTCCTCTCTGCAGAGCAGTGCCGCGTCCTGTGGAGAGGGTGCAGGTGAAGTGATGCTCCTGCCCCTCCCCAGTGATGAATCTCACTAAGACCCCGCTCGCCGCAGTCTAACAAACCAGCGCTGTGGCAAAACCCGTCCTCAGCAGGAGGGCATCGCTACGGGAGCTCGAATAGCGACAGGATTTCTGCTGAGCAGAGCGAGCGCTGAGAGGTCATCCCGACCTTGGCTTCCGAGGGAGACCTTGATGTCTGTTGTGTTAACGGCCAGAGGAGAGGATCCTGTCGAATGCCAATGGATCCGGGCTTCGGCTCGGGCGTCCCGCAGCACGGCTTGCGCTTTCCCTCACACCCAGCTGGGATCTGCTTGCTCAGCAAGTTACTGGGCCAGCTCTCCCTCTGGCAGCCGTGCCTGCTGCCAACTCCTCCTTGGCCCATAAACATGGGGGCTCAGGGAAAGCTGGCCCTGAGCAGGAGAGGCTCCGAGGGGTACCTGGCAATTCCCAGGGTCCTGGCCATTCTGGGATAACAGGAGGCTCTTTCTACTTCCAGATCAGCTGAAATCAGCTCCTTGTTTTGGGGATAAAAACATGTGCTGTTGTCTCATGGCCTCAGTGGTGAATTGATTACAGGAAGCAGTTGCTGTAGCATGAAAGAAATGCCTCTTAGCTAGACAGCAACAAGCAGGTTTGTTTTACTGTCTCTGCGATCTGGGTGCGTGTTCCTTGCCTGGGTAGATCAAGGTATTAGAAAGTGCTCCAGCAGATTTCAACCCTGCCTGCTTTGAGCACCCTCCCTTGCTGCCTCCTGCCCCTTCCAGCTCAGCTCTTTGAGCTCTGGAAATGTGTTTATTTGGAAGCTGCGTGTGGAGCAGCCCACGTGAACCAGAGGAGCTTTATCTTCCCTCTGAAGCACCCGCGTTGGGGTGCCGGGTGCAAAGTCCTGGCTGGGTGCCTCGGTGGGCTGGGAGCTGTCCTGCCCTTTGCTGCTCTTACCTTCATCTCCTTCATGGCCTCAGCTTGGGTCCCGCTTCCAAGCTGAAGCCAAGTGGGAATGATTCAGGTCGGAGAGAGGATTCGGACGGTCACGGCGCAGTGCCGCAGGGGATTGCGATGTCCCTGACCGATGGAGGTGATGAGTGCCCAGGTCTCTTCCAGCTGCTGAGCTCTGTGTTCTGCAGGAGCTGTGTGAGCTGCGGGCAGGACTGGTGCTAGGCTGGCTCGTTTTGTGGGTGAAGAGCATCCACATGACCTTTGCAGGCGGCAGAGCTGTGGTCTGTGCTGGCAGCAAGGTGGTAACAGCGAGCTGTGAGACAGAGGGAGGAATATCATCGCCTCCTCTCCAGCAGCTCTGGCTGGCTGCACCCCCTCCTGTCACCCACTGAGGCCTCACCTTTGGTTTTCTGGTTTCCTGCAAAGCACAGGAGCTGGGTCAGGCTTGTTCTCCTGACAGCCTGAGCTGGGTCGTGGGATCCACAGCTGTCCCCCTACTTATATTTGAAAGGACACAAATTCCTGCCTTTAGCACTTCCCAAAGCCTGTGCTTCCTGATCTGTGTCTCGGGACACTTCTCGCTGCAAAGGCACCAGTTACGCCCCCCTGCTCCTCTTCTCACCCTTCTCCGGACTGCCTCGGACTTCCTTCTTCCCTTTTTCAGTTTTACTCCTTACAATAAGCCTGCAAAATCCCAGGTGCCAGGGGAAACGGCCAGTCCAGGCAGATGGGTGCCTCGCATCACGAATCTCTTTGTGTTTCCACTGCCTGAGCTGTGCAGAGTGAACCAGCCCCACCCAGGTCTGAAATTTGGACTCAGTAAGGTGGGAGCAGGTCCTTTGGAGGATGCTCTTTGACGAGAGCTGGTCATGCAGCACAGGATGCAAGAGCTTCCTTCGGTCCATCTTCTTCTCTTGACACATCTTCAGAAATTATTACCTGGTCGTCTTTATCGTGTGCTTTGTAACTTTGAGTCTGGCAGCTCCCTAGAGAGGGGCTTCTTCTCTCCCGTGTGCCGTGTCCTTACGGCAAACCAGTGGTCTCCACGCTGCCCTGTCCCTTTCTGTTGGGGTTATTTGCAGATATCCCCACGGTGCCCTTGCTCTCTGGCTGCTGGGGCTGTTGTTCATCCAGTTAGCAATTTTTGATGATGGGAATAAATGTAACCTCTTAGAGTTCAGTCTCATATTGAAAATGCAATAATACAGAGAACAATTGCTCTTTGAGTCAGCCTTTCAGGGCTTCTGACTGCCGTCTGCAGGGCTTAATGGAGCAGGGAGCGTCGTCTTAATTGATGAGAGCTGTCTGCTGCTCCAGAACACCGATATCTGATCAATACGTGGTAGAAATGGAGCAGTGTTAAATCTGTACCTTCTCAGGACCTCCCATGTGAAGTGGAAGAAATATATTTGTGGCCTCCTAAAGCAATTTTTCCTGGCTGGAGACCTGCACAGAGCATTGCAGCTCTGCCTTCTGAACCCCATCCCAACGCTGCGTTCCCAGCGTTCTGTCCCATCTCTGCGCTTCGTAAAACTTGCCTTATAAACTTCAGTCCACTCGTGTTTGCTGTGTAGCTCAGGCAGAAAATGGATGGGAGGGAAATGGCTCTAGAAGCTAAAGGCTGGGGGAATGTCTCCTGCTCATCTGGAGTCCAGCACTGCCTCTCTAGAGAGAACAGGGTCATAAAACACCGGGGCGGGGGGGGTGATTTAATGTGTGTTTTGCATTTGGTGCGACACAAAGGAGGGATTTCAGATGGATGCCTTGGCAGAATCCAGGCAGGAGATGATTCTTTTTCCTTTAACAAGGATGTTTCAAGGGCAAATACTTAGTGATGCTGAGGACAGTGACCTTATAAATCTGTAACATCTCAAGTATGTGCAGCCCTCAGGCTCCACGCTTGGCTCAGGAGGAGCTTTGGCTCCTGGCTGTCTGCGCAGCCGCGCATCTCCCCGTCCCGTCGCTCTGATGCTGTACGGAGTCCCCGAACCTGTTGCGAGTGGGGACTCAAAGCATGTTGGGGTGCGACGCTCTGCCGGTGTGGGGCTGTGTAAGGCAGAGCTCGGTGGGGTAACCTCGCGTGGGAGCCCTGGGGAAGGAGAAGTGGTGGTAATTCCTGGCAGCAGAGGCAGTGGGACCCCCGGTTGCAGACTGCCCCTTGCAGAACCTTGTGAAGTGCAAACTTGCTCTGTTAAAATGGCATCAGCTCGTTCCAGCGTTGGCAAGATCGTCCCAGTGTGGCCCCAGAGCCTAATCTCATTGCTGCTAAAGGAGAGGTTTCAGAGGCCACCTTCTCATTTCACCCAGGTGCTGAATCCTCCACGGCTCGATCTTTGTAAACCTCCCCTTACGAGCCACAGGAGACGCGTCACACATCAAAAGGTACTTTAACTTGGCTGCCTTTGTTGCCCTTAGACTTTGAGTGTAATTAGAACTAGAATCCCTGTACGCCGGGTGCTATCCCAGCCTGGCAGAATTCTGCAGCTCTATTCTGTGCTTACCAGCGATGTAGATGCTGTTCCCGGTTCAGCTGCAGCCTGACTTGCCCATCTGCTGTCTGCCTCGCACAATCCCAGTGCGGTCCCTGAGGGGGATGGGACATATTTGTCACCTGGCTGAGCATGACAGGTCCAGACCACAGAGGTCTCTGGATGTCCCTTGGCGGGATGTCTTTGCTAACTAGGAGAAGCAGGATGGACATAGGGGTGGCAGAGCCCAGTGTGGGTGGGTTCCTGGCTAAAAAGAGCATGTCCTTAAATAACTTCCCTTCTTGGCTATGATCCAAACTGGTGTATATCAAACGGAGAGGCTCGTGGGCTCCAACTCCTTTGGTTTTGATGCTGGATCTTTAATGTTCAGCTAAGTTGTGGCCATCTGGTAGAGCACCTGCCTTTGCCTTGCTGAGGAGTGAAGAGCAGATTCCCGTGGTGCGGTACCTTGGGATTTATCCCCACGGCGCTGGGAGAGACAGGACCGAGTCATCGCAGGGGATGGAAGGGGAGCACAAGCGGTGAGCGGCAGGAGCTGGGCGGACTCACGCGCGTGCTGTGAGCGCAGCGTGTCTGACTGCGTCCCCGTGGAGCCCCTCTCCTGCTCTGTGCCAGATGGAGCCACATGTGCCTGGGCTGGCCGAGTTGGGACGGCGAGCGGGTGATGTGCCACCGTGTAACGAGCTGCTGCTTCGTCCCTGCTCCTCTCACCAGCCCCTCGCTGCTGGTGCAGGGGAGGACACGTGTTCACCCCAGCACTGCTGCGGCCAGACCGTGAGCCCCCTCCAACCCCGGCCTTGCCACGGACCTGGGGCAGAAACACAACCACCCTTCCTTAAACCACGGGCTGCGCTTCCCAAACCCCATCCGAGGGAGGCCAGGCTGCCTTTCCGTGGGCTCGAGCCGGCTGCTTTGCAAATCGCTTGCAGAACTCCGCAGGGACAGAGCGTGAGGGTTTTCTTTTGCTCTCCCAGGAAGGGCTCTTTGCTGGGGCAGGGCTCGCTGGGCTGCAGTGAAATGGGATTTTCAGGCTAACGCCTGTTTCTGAGAATCTTCTGTCCTGGGGGAGAGGAGCCCAACTCGCCCGCGTTACTGCGCCGTGCTGCAGCTCGATGCTTCCTCTGCTTTCCTGCTCCCCCACTGACTTTTAAAACCTGTTAAAAACACTGGAGCATTTCTCAAGTCACACCAGTGTACTTCAGAGGCCACGCTGGAGAGTGCGTCAGCCTGAAAGCGTGATGGGAACAAACTCTGAAGAGCTTTTGATGTGAGGGGAAGGAAGGGAATTGGCCTGCGTAGGAAGGGTCCTTGGCACTGCAACACAGAGAGCTTTAAAAAAAATAAAATAATAATAAAAAAAAAATCTGCAATTTGTTTAGCTGTTTCCTACCCAGTTTTCTCGCATTCCTACAACTGACTCATAAACCTGCTGCTCTGCATTTCTGCTATTCAGCCTGAGGCTCTAATTCATGCGGTACTGGGTGTCTTGTAGCTCTGCAGCCTCTCTGTATCGCTGTGGAACACGTGGAAGAGCTCAGCAGAAAGTGCTCTGTGCATTACAGGATTAATCTCGGGGCCCCCTGGTCTGCAGGAAAGTTGGATTTGTTTGGTTTTTTTTTCCCTGGAGAGGGCTGATTACTCTTTAATTACCAATAGCATGTTTCTGGAGAGTTTGGGATGTGAGCTTTGTTGCAGGATTCTGCTCTCTGTGGTTTACCCCAAGGCTTGGGTGAGTTGTTAGTGGGGATTCAGCCGCTGCCCTGACTGGGTGTGTGCATTTGTCTCCCTCAGCAATGGTAGGAAATGTTCTTTGGAAGTTGACCTGGATAATCTGTAAATACAGAAGGAGCTTCGGCAGGGGCAGAAACAAATCCATGACATTTTGCATCAGCAGGGAGAAAACAAAATTTCATCCGAGGCTTTATTCAATAGAGAAACAGATAATAAACCTGCCTTCCTTCCAAACGGTCCATTGCCATGGCAACCGGCTTGACAGGCCGGGATGCGGGGATGGATGGGAAGTGTCACCACGCTAACGGCTTGGTGGAGTCCAAGAGGCAGCGCAGTGGCGGTGGGGGTGCCACGGGTTCGCTCCTGCCACGGCTCGCTCCGGTCGGCAGGGGCTCGGCTTAGCCCCAGGAAGGGGTTGGGGTCTGGGGAATACGGATTTAGGTTTCAAGCAGCAAAGTGCAGCTGGACAAAGTTTGTAGAGAGAAATTTGCAGCAGCCTGGCCATGGCAGAGCCGCTCTTCCCATGGTGGCTGTCACCGTGAGTGTGACAGAAGAGGGAGAGACCTTTGTGCTCTGCACAGCTTGGCTGCCTGCAGCGTTGGCGCGGCGGTTACTGGGTCTGCAGGGTGCTGTCTGCCACGGCTGAGGGAGCGGGCAGGATGGAGCAGGAGGGCTGAGATACTTGTGAGCAGAGTGGCGAGATGTTAATCTCTGTTCTCTTTCTGTCCTTTGGTTCAGTCACACGGTGCAACCCATGCACGTTGCTGTTTGGGTTGCGTTGGTTGGGTGTTCAGCCTGGAGAGGAGAAGGCTCTGGGGAGACCTTGTTGGGGCCTTTCAGGGCTTCAAGGGGCCTGTCAGAAAGATGGGGACAGACTCTGGAGCAGGGCCTGTTGGGACAGGACAAGGGCTGATGGGTTTAAACTAAAAGAGGGAGATTTAGACCGGAGAGAAGGGAGAGATTTTTGCTGCTGAGGGTGGGGAGAGCC
>JANIJG010014279.1:61814-73152 GCA_024611175.1 Megaceryle torquata
GAGGTGGTGGCTGCCCCATCCCTGGCACCATTGCAGGGGAGGTTGGCCGGGGCTCTGAGCACCCTGCTCTGGTTGCTCCCTGTAGTGGGGGTGGACTGCCCTTCCCATCCAAACCAGTCTGTGATTCTGTGGTTTTATCCCACCCCCAGGAAGAGCAGGAGTGGTGCTTTGAGATCAAACCCAGCACTGCAAACTCTTATCCCCATGAACGGAAGCGCTCACCAGACTCTGGGTAGCTGAGAGCATTGGGCACTTGTCTGGGGTGTGGCTTCAAGTCCCTCCTCTGAATGAGACCCCAGCGCTTCCTTCTGTCTCCCTTGGCTGGCAGGGCAATGTCACTGGTGGGGACCGTGACACAAGGAAATAGTCACTTGATGAGAGAGAGACTTGCCTTGTAAAGCAAGGAAAAGGTTTAGGAACAGCTTTATTCCCAGGGAAGGGCTGTTGGGGAAGGAGCAGGAGATGGAAGGGTGCCAGCCTGGACCTGCTTGCCTTGCCCAGGGATGACGTGTGAGAGGGAGGGCAGCAGGACCGAGCCAGGAGGCTCCCTGGGAGGGAAGGCAGCTTTTCTCTGGCCCTTGCTTTTGCAACCTTTCTGCGTGTTAAAACCTCCTGGTTTCTCCTCCAGGTTGCAGAGCCTGGGAGAGCTGGAGGTCTTGTCCATGCCTGTCACCTCCCTGCTGGAGTGCTTTGCATCCAGGCACCATGCAGCTGTCTGGGAGCAGAGAGTGGCTACAGGAGTAGGTCGCTGTGGACTTTAGGATGGAAAATAAAAGCTGGAAGGGGAGCAGGTCGAATTCCTTCTTTGGAAGTAGAAATTGTAGATCTCCCACCTCCTGGGGGCACGTTGATGAACATTGCAGGCAGTTCCTGGTCATTATTTCATAGCCTGCAGGCCTCCTTGTGACAGCCATCATCCCTGTGCCTGGTGTCCTTGTTGGTCATCTGGTCTGGAGAGAATCTTTGTACTCGCCAGCGCGTGAGGGCAAGCGCTTTGCAGAGGAGCAGTTTTATCTCCTGCAGAGGCAGGCGCTGTCGTGTAGCCAGAGTCAGGAGGGAGAGCAGATGGTGACCTGTTTTTGCCAGTGAAAGAATGAGGTTGGAAAGGCACCGTTGAAGTGAGGACACGGGGAAGAGGCTGCCTGGCAGTGCCTTAGGTAAACAAGACTTCCTTTGAGCTGACCCCGGCGTAAGGTTTGAGACCTGCCTTTTCCCACGCTCGGGGTGGAAGAGGTGCCCGTGGTGAGGAGGTGATGGTTGAAAACACAGACCTCTGTGGTCCCTGATTTTGAACCCGTGGTGTTATGTTTTACCATCTTTAAAGATCCATGTGGTAGGATGGGAAGAATTTGTCCATCGCGTGTCTGATCTCCAGTTGTTCACACCAAGAACTCCAGAAGAAGTCACCCTCCACTAGACAGACCCCACCGTTAACATTTCAGCCTGATCCCTGATAACAATCTGTCCGAAGCCAGAAGGATGAGGGTATTTTTCCCTTTGTTTTCCTGTGTGCGGTTCACTCTTGTAAGATGATTCACTGTTATGCATATAAACATATGCTTCTTCTTGGAGTGCTGCTAATTTCTTGGCTTCAGCAGCTTCTTCTGGGAGTTTGGCCACATTTGGTTCATGTCGAGTGAACAAGTGTTGTTACTGCCTGTTGCTTTGTGCGGGGCTCGGCTACGGGGGGAATGACGGGTGGAAGCTCGGTCCCTGCTCAGCATTCATCTCCTGCCTTGAAGACAGCTTAATTGTGGCAATTCTTGCTGGAGCAGAAGGTGCCTGAGGCAGAGTGGGTTGCCCCAAGCAGGAAAATTCAGAAGTCACATGAAATGTGGAGCTGGGAGCCACTGGGTAATGTTACCCTGGGAGGGGTTTGCTGATTCTGAAGCGTTTTGGCTACTTCAGCCCTCGCAGCGATGCGATCCGCAACGGCTGTCGCTTCCCCGCGGGGAGGGACGGAGAAAGGATTTGGAGGGTGGATAAATGAGCCCTTTGCCTCCTGATGATTCCTCCAAATCTGTCCAAGGTCCCATGTAGATCAGAAGGTTTCCAGCTGCTGGCTCCTGCATGAAACTGGGGGTGATCTTGATCCCACACAGGCCAATGCCCCACATCAGCAGAGGGGCTGCCCCCCACGATCCGGGGAGCCCCATGGCACAGCCGCAGGGAAATCCCAGCTCCACAGGAACCAGCCTGGCAAGTGGATGGATGTCCCTGGGTGTGACAGAGGTGCTATGCACTGGCCAGCTACTGGGGAGGTGTTAATGGGAGGGACGGAGCGTTTCCAGGGCTGGGGAAGCAGTAAAAGGGGCTGGAATGGTCTGATGCAGAATGTGGACGTGCAGGGAGCTACCATGAGCAAGAGGCTGATGAGTGTTCTGGTAATTAGGCCAGAGGATACAGAGAGGCGAATGAGTCACTCGGAGCTTAGGTAAATCTCAGCAGGATTATTATTATTATAAGGGAAAATGCTGCAGATGTTGGATCCCAACAGCTTGAGAAGTCACCTTGAAAGAGGAACTTTCTAGGGCACTGACCTCGGAAAAATGCATCTGGGTTTAGTGGGTGTTTGGGGGCTAAACCAGGGCTGGTTCTGGCTCTGCTGACCCATTCCTCTGTAAAAGAGATTCAGACCCCTTTGGAGCCCGCGTGGCAGGGCGGGTGGCACAGCACACAGGTCAGTGCTGTCCTCGGGAGGGAGGACAGGCCTCTGAGTAGCTCAGCTGCCTGTTGATGCTCCCCATGGCAGGTCGTGCTGCTCGCTGCAGTCACTGGAGAATGGATGGAAATTCCCCATGGGGTTCCCCTTTCTGTTTCTGCAGGACAGCACCATCAGCAGCCAGCCATGGGGGAAGTGATACTGCCCTGGGGACTCAGAGCTCCTGACTGTTCCAGGGCACGTGGCACTTGGGTATCCCTGGTGACAATCGTGGTGCGGCTGCGACCCCCTGTGCAGAAGGAGCCCTTTTCCAGGGGGGTCGGTCTCCACCGAGGCTGTGCTCGGAGCAGGGGGCTGCTTGCAGGGGAGATGTGATGGTAATGGTGGGCAACGCTAGCTCAGGGACCTGAGGTGGAGCAGGTTTTGTTCTGCTGGTAGGACTCTGTGGTGTGTGGGAAGCTGGCTGCCAGTGCAATCCAGTCTCTGATTCTTCTGGTTGATTTATTAACTCCCAGAGCATGAAATGATTATTAATCAGGCAGCAGTATTTGGGCACATGGCTGTGCAAGGCAATACCTCCGAGATGCCAGAGCTGCAACAGAAAGGGCTGTCGGGGCTGCCCCAGGCTGCCCAGGGCAGGGGTGGAGTCCCCATGATCCCTTCAGGGGTTTCCAAGCTGTGGTGCTGAGGGCCAGGGGTCTGTGGTGCCCTGCCAGTGCTGGGGGAATGGGTGGGCTCTTCCAACCAAAGCAATTCTCTGATTCTATGAACTGCCCTTCTCTTTTATTGGCAAACTGGCAGGATCCTGGGTTCCTTTTGATGGCCACACACAGGGCAGAAGGGGGTGACTGGATGATGAGCATCTCAGTGCTGCGATGGATTTGGGTGTAGGGATGGACCTTGTGAGAACGCTGCAGTCCAGCCTCCTCCTGCTCTTCAGCCCCTCTCTTTCTCTCCTCTTGTGGATTAGCCTGGTGGAGGCAGGATCTGGTGGCCCTGTAACAGCCTCCTGCTCATTCCCATTCCTCTTGGAGCTGCTGAAAACATCCCTGAGCAGCAGCCGTCGTTTCAGGTCACGACTGAGGTCTGTGAACAGAGACACGCAGAGCGAAGCCGCACTCTTGCCTCGAGTCATCTCCCGGCAGAGCGACTCTCCGACAGAGACCTGCGCCGGGAGGTTGTGACGGCTGCGGCAAATCACCGGAGGAGTCGGGAGGCAGCCTGAGACCTCTGCCCGCTGCTCCCGTCCCTCTGAATTAGCCGGGCCTCGTTAGCGCTGCCGCTGCGCCGGCGGCTGAACCCGCTCCGCCCCGGCACTCCCCTCCAGCAGCTTCGTGCTGTCAGGTTGTTCCCGCTGTGCCGGCGTGATGCTGGGGGAGCCTGTCAGGGCTGCTGGACTCTCCGAGCGCTGTTACGCACCAGACGGGCTGGCAGGTTGAGCCGAGGGCTTTTCTTCTTGTTCCTGCAGCTCCACAGCAGTGTGTCGCAGAGTCCTGGCGTGGCAGGGGTGGGCAGGGCCCTCTGGAGATGCTCTGGTGCCACTCGCCTGCTCCACCCAGCAGGGTCACCCAGAGCAGGGGGCCCAGCAGCGCAGGGTGCAGGCGGGTTGGGAATCTCCAGAGAAGGAGACTCCAGTGTAGGAGTCAAAAAGGGGGCTTCTCTGCTGGGCAGTAACCTCACCCAGGCTCTGAGAGCCAGCTCTGCCTCTCTGCATATTGACAACCACAAAGATGCCGTGAGACGAGTGGTTTTGGTGCAGCTCACCCTGCCCTCATCCTCTGTCTTCTGCAGGGAAAATGGGTTTAAAGTGCTGGTTTGGAGTCTCAGGGCAACAGGTCCCCTGGCTCAGCAGGGTTCCCTGTGAGCCCTGGGCCAGCGGAAAAGGAGCCAACGCTGCCCAGACCTTCACCAGCATCTCCTCAGGTGCTGGCTGGTGTAGCAAGCAGCGTAGGGGGGACTTGTTTCATTTACTTGAGCTGTCTGGCAGCGGGGAAACGCTCCCCATGGGAGATTGGTGGCAGTGCCTGGGGAGAGCCAAACTTGCTGGCGGTACAACCACAGTTGGTCTCTCGCACCCTGGCAGACTGGGGGGGTGACCTTTGTTTTATTTGTAATTGCAGCTCCTTCATTCCCTGGGTAGCAGATGAGCAGTGGTCCTGTCCTGAAGCGCAGTGCCTTGGCTCGCTATAAATAGATTAGACCTTAATCCTCAAAAGATAAAGCAGCGCTGCTCCTGGGGCAGATTAAGTGATGCTGGGGGGAGCTTTCCAGCCCATGGAGCTGGAGAATGGAGGTGGCGAGCATCACCTGCTGCCAGGTAGTCCCATGAAGCCTTTATTCCTGACCCAGAGCATCCACCCTCCCCATTTTGTTGGTTTAAGTGTAATTAGGCTACGTGGTGCTCCGAGCTGCAGGATACACCCCGGTGGGGCTCTCGGAGCTGGCTGGGGGACGTGCCCCACAGCGTGGGGGACACGGCTCCGCAGTCACGTGCAGTGGTGCTCGTGGAGGGTGGATATGCTGACCTGGAAAGATATGAAAGGATGCGGAGCCACGGCAGATAAAAGTCTGCCTTGTGTTTGCCACCGGCTGCAGCTGCCTCTAAATGCCGTTATGCAACATGAGGTTTCCTTTTGTGTGGAATTTGACTTTAACAACCTTATAATTTAGCAGAGCGATGATTTATTTATTTTTTTTTTATCCTGTGCTTTTTTTTTTTTTTCCCCGAGCTGTCATCATCCTGGGAGTGCTGTCCTGGCTTGAAAGACAGACTGGAGTTAACTGTGGCTCGGTCTGTTCGTTAGGTGCAGCGCAGCGCTCTGCTGGGGCCAGGGGCGAGGAAGGAAATGGTTGAGAAAGCTGAGGAATTAAAATAATGGCAAACAGCTTGGTTAGCCAGGTGATGCTCCATGTCCTCCTCTCTCTTCAGCACATGCACATGTTAAATATCCGCCTCATGCAACATCAGATCCCTTTCTGCTGCTGCTGGGAAGGCGGAGGTGTCGTTTACGTGGTGAGATGGTTGTCTGCACCTCCCTGGTTTGAGTGATTTTGGGCAGAAAATGTTGTCCACATCAGTATGACGGGGAGAAAGGTTTGGGGAAGGCAATCAGTAATTTTTAATCGGATGCTGACACTCAAAGTTGCCTTCAGTAGATCTGCAGAGCACCTTGGCCCTGCCTCAGAGGATGCTCAGTGGCTCCTGCATCCCTCTTGTCATTGGCAAGAGGGGCTGAGCTCACCAGGGTGGTCTCTTGGAGCGTGGTAAGGAGGAGCAGAGGGGAAGGCAGCTTCTGAGGAAGCTTCATTGTCCATCGTCGTTGGCTCTCCGAAGAAGTGGATTAAGGGCACGAGCTGTGCCAGGGACGGTGCAGAGAAGGTAACGTGGCTCGTGGGTGAGAATCGTGGGGAATGTGTTGATGTTTTCCATGAGCTGGCTGCAATTTCTGGGCAGAGTCTCGCGTCTCATGTCTCTTTCCTTAAATGCACAGGCAGTGAACCCCGTGTTTTGGGAGTGATTGCTGTGCTGTCAGAGAGACCTGCTTTGGAACAGGCTGTTCTGAAACACAACAAACCTACTTGTTGTGTTTTCTCTGAGGAATCGGCTTGGAAGCTCAAAGAGATTGTACCTTAAACTCCTCTGGAGTTTCCAGACACCTCTTGGAGGATGAGGCAAAACTCCTGCTCTGTCTGTGCCGTGTCCCCTCCCTGGGGATCCCTGTCAGGTGGGAGCTTGAGGGTCAGGGAAGCCGATAGACCCTGAGCTGCTCGTTACACCGGGTTTCCCCAGGATTGGTCTTATTGCTGCTGAGCATCCTTTCCCAGAGCTGAACAGACACATCCAGCACGTCCCTGCTCCCGTGAGTGAAGAGCTGGGAATGTGGGCACTGGGCAGGGAGCAGGGCTCGGGAGTTTGCATCGCAGCGAGGTCCTCCCGCTGCCTGCAGGCAGAGCCTGGCACGGTGGGATGGAGCTGCTCAGACACTGGGTGTTAATGAGGTTCCAGCTCCACTGCAACGGGGGAATATGGACCCGAAGAATAAAGACCAAAACCAGACATCTGCTTCTGAGGCACAGGGGACACGGGGTTCAGCTGAAGGAGCCAGAGGAAGGGTTTTCCCACATGTGAGGGGCTTTTTTTTCCCCTTGAGTGTCTTGCTTAGAGGGGCTGGAAAAAGTCTCCTTAGAGTTTGGGTTAAGAGCATTTCACTTTCCAGTGTTTGTTTCAGGTCTTGTGAAATGCAAAGCGTGTGCCTCAGCCCACGGGAAGGCCACTTCATAAATGTTAGAAGTAAATAACAGAGATTAATAGCAATAACAGTCCCAGTATCGTGTTGCATACATGGGCCTTGAGTAAATCTGAAGGTTATCAAATAAATAATAATGGTAATCTTGTGTAGTTTCGCTCCCTTGTCTTTCAAAGCCAGTTGTAAAAGGGTTTTCTAGAGCAGGCTGCACCCTGCAGTCAAGAGGCTGTGTTCTCCCCGAGGCCGCCTGGGATTATTTGGAGAGCGTGGGGCCAGCCAAGGCCAAGGGATTGCTTCAAAGGCTCCTGCTTTCGGTGCTGAGAAGCTCCTTGGAGCAGTGGCAGTGACGGGAGCAGAGGTGCTGGCCGGTGCTCCCCGGGGATGTGGCTGGTGGTTAATGTGTGGGTGAGGTGTTTGGTGGCTCTGGAGCCTGGAGAGGTGCTGCTGTGAGTTTCCAGCGTATGGCAAAACCAGCCCGGACTGATCCTGCCCTTGCTTTCAAGCCTTGGCTAAAAAAATAAAACTCAACTTAACTGTTGTGATTCTGGTTGGGGCAGTGAAGGGCTTTTAGTGTCAGCTGGGAAAAGGAAGGGCGATGACTCCCGAGTTACGGGAAGGGACTTGGGCTTTGGTTTTGGTCTTTCCAGGCTGGCAGTGGTTCCTGCTGCAGCCACAATGACTGCAGATTTCCCAGGGTCATAGAATCATAGAACAGTTTGGGTTGGAAGGGACCTTAAAGATCATCCAGTTCCATCCCACCTGCCATGGGCAGGGACACCTCCCGCTAGAGCAGGTTGCTCAGAGCCCCATCCTGCCTGGCTTTGAACACATCCAGGGACAGAGCACCCACAGCTTCCCTGGGCAACCTGGGCCAGGGTCTCACCACCCTCAGAGTGAAACATTTCCTTCTTAGTTCCAGTCTGAATCTCCCCTCTTCCAGTTTTCATTTGCTGCTCACCCACAGCAGCAGTGCCTTATTTTTAGCTGTGGTCATCCTCGAGTCACAGCCGAGCTGCAGGGATGTGTTTGCATCTCCTCATTTAGAGTGATTTCTACAATTAGCGTTGATCACTCGTGAAGGAAAACATGTCCCTCAGCTCCACAGCTTTGAAACCCCTCTGGGGATGGGCTTTTGCATGAGCTCGAGACAGCAGGAGTAACGTGGAGGGCTTGGAGCCCATCGTGGGTGGGCGGCCAGGTACCGATGGCGAGGTGAGGTGGGGACTGGGCTGCTTTTGATCACTCGGCTTTTTGCAGCAGCTAAAAAAATAACTATTGACTGTTTCCCCAGGAGGGCAGAAAGATTAACTCGGTGGAGTCTGTGGCCTTGCTGCAAAGGCACCTTATGTACCATTTGGAAACAACAGACTGCTGAGAGGAAGGGATTTAAATTTTAATTACACCTGGCATGGGCTCAGGCTGAAGTTTGGGGTTTTTAACAGAGGTTTTTCCAACGATGGTTTTAGTGCAGAGCTGACTGACAGAGGTGGATTTGCTGACTCCTGCAATGGGATAACAGCTCTGAAGGTTTTCACCCTGTCACAAAGCACTTCCCTGGTGATTCTCCCACCTGGGGGCTGGGTTTTGTTCAAATCTTGGTGTGGGTGGGGAAAAAAAAAAACCCCACAACAACCCAGACCTCAGCACTGGGCGCTGCTGCTCGGCATTGGCAGGGCTGGTGTTTCTCAGAAATACCTGCCAGGCTCTCAAGGGCTCTGGGAAAGGTCGACCTGAGCCCGCAGGGTGTGAGGGAAACCCTAGGGGTGAATCCTCACGGGGTTTGAGGGGATTCGTGGGAATCCTCGTGGGCTGTGCTGTGACCCCCATGCCAGGGAGGGCTGGCTGCACGTGGTGGGTTTTGTCTGGTTGTCAGGTCTTCAAAATAGCTGCTTTTGGAAGAAAACTCCAGGACTGCTGCCCTAGATTGTCAAATGCTCTGAGTTGTGGGCATCCTGGGGCATTCCTGCCCTGCTTTGGGGCATCTTTGATGCCAGAAGAGCCAAAGAATGGAGCCAAGGGATGTGGGAGCACGTGGGGCCACAGTGCCCACCCACATCAGAGCCCACGGGGCAGGACACACGTCATGGGGCTCAGGCACTCAGCGCCCTAATGAACCCTGTCTGGGAAATTCCCTTCCTCTCCCCAGCTCTCTGTGGAGTTTCCCGATTGCTCCCTTTGCTCTTCCCCTTCCTGGGCTCTTGGGGACTGTAGCACAAGGTGCTGGGTGTTCCTCATGGCCCCCCAGAAGGTGTGGGATCACAGGGCAGCCTGCCCAGAGCTGCATTCCTTCTTTCTAACCAGTGTTCGAGCCCCACACATGGAGCTTTTGCTACTGGTGCTGGGCTGGTCTCTCCCTAGTGTTGTCCTGGACCAAGCACTGTCACTTCCAGCTCCTCTGCCCCAGACCCACATCTCACAGGATCACCTGCCTGCATGCAGCCATCCACCCTGAGTGCTCCTGCCCTCCTCCTCTCATGTATTGGGATGCTCTCTGCACCAGCACCCCCAGCAAGCCCTGTCCCACCCTCCAAAGAGATTTTTATTGCTCCCTAGAGCATGATGCCTCTGGCAGCCTTTTATTTGCTCCCACAGAGGAGGTGAATTTGTGTCTGGAGGAGGTGTTTCCTGGAATTCCCTCAGAGGTTTGCCACTGTAACCATTGAATTTTGAGCTGGGCTGCGTGTGGAGAGTGGGGCGGTGAGAGGTGGGTCCCTCTCCGGCTGTGGCAGGGCTTAGTCTCCTTCCCATGCATGCCCAGCTGCCCTTGAACGCCTTGGGGAAGTTCTGCGCCTCTGAATTTATCATCTCGTTTCCTTGTACAGGATCCAGATGGCACAGGGCTCCCTGTCCTCTCATAGTAAACCCACCAGGCATCCTGCTGGCACTGGAAATGCTCTGGCTGGGACTCCCGTGCTGCTCAGCCACCGTCCTTGACGTGTCTCTCCTGGTCTCCTTTGCCTCTTGCCTCTTTGGGGCTGCAGCAGAGACCCTGTGGCCGGGCTGCTCTGAGCAGCTGGGGTCCCAGCACCCACAGCTGGCTGGGGACTGGGGCTTGGTCCCACTTGTGTGCGTGGTGGTGGTGCTGCTGGAGCTGCTGGCAGAGGGTTTTGCAGCACGGGTGAGGTTTTCCTGGGAGCCCTGGGGAGCAGAGCCCTGGCAGCACCCACTGCTGTCCTGTTTGGCCACAGATCCTGCTTTTTGAGCACAAAATTAGGAATTTGCAGAAGGTTGCAGTTGCAGGGAGGATTTGGCAGGTGCCCAGGGTGCTGAGCCCCTCTTTGGTCCATTTTCCCAGCAGTACCTGCTGGCTGTCCCCACACTGCTGTGACTGTCACCTTTAGCATCACCCAGCCGAGCAGCCGGGCTGGGCTCCGTGTGCCAGCTGTGAGGCAGCCTCTGCCAAGCATCCCCCACGGCTGGCAGGAGTTTGCTGTTCCCCATTCAGCAGAGGCCAGGAGTGATGGGGAGAGCTGCCTCCAAGTCCTGGGGGAGAAGGTGCTGGTGCCTCCCAAGGAGAATGTGGCTACCAGCAGCTGGGACTGGTGGCCCCGTGTCACCAGCCCTGGGAACGGCAGCATTTTGCTGCCCTCTAGTGAGGTCTGGCAGCTGGGCTCCCTTTGGAGTCCCCATGACACCAACGACCTCCCTTTGAGATCCCTGCAGCAGGGGCACAACCTTTGGGGTCCCCAGGGCAGGGCACATCCCTATGGAATGGTTGCACTTTGTGATGGGAGCTGCTGTCCCTGGGTGGCTGCTTCATGTCCTGCCACGGAACGAGTCACCAGCTTAAAACTAACTGACCCCCAAAGCAGTGGGGCTTGTCTCCCCCTCCCCACGGCCTCCTGGGACCCCACCTTGTCTCCCTGCCATGTCCTGGGCTTTGCAGGCTGCTGTCACCAAGGTGTCACCTCCGGTCACCCCATTCCTTTGGGATCTGCTCTTTGCCAAGCAGTGAGGAGACATTTGCCCTGACTTCTGCCCGGGCAGCTGTTTGCTGCGTGTAAATAATATAAATTAATTAAAAGGCAAATCAAAACTAGGCACATGTATAATTAGATCATCTACAAGCCCCTGGTATAATTAATTATGTTAATAGGGCCACCGGCAGCGTGGAGGCTCGCGGGGGATCGGCGACGCGGCGCAGCAGGTCACGGCGTGGGGGGGAGCAGAGGAGCTGCGTGGTCCGGCCCTGCCTCAGCCGAGGGTGCTCAGCTCCAGTCCCTCATGGTGTGGATGTGGCCAGGACCCCTCGCCCTGGTGTGGGGGCCGGTGTCCTGAGCCTCTTGCAGGTCCTGAGCCTGATGGGGTCTGTCTGGAGATCACCGAATCCCAGTGCGGTGGGGGTTGGAAGGGAGCTCTAGGGATCATCTGGTGCCACCCCCCTGCTCCATCCAGCAGGGTCACCCAGAGCAGGGGGCCCAGCAGCGCA